>JAVSCE010005810.1:0-60000 GCA_032199065.1 Smutsia gigantea | reverse complement strand
CAAGGCTGAGGACTGAGTGGGAATAGACAGGAAAGAGCCAACTTGTAGAATAATAATCATTATTTTTATTACTTATAATTATTATTATGAGAATGTGCTCTTTGTAACTGTTCCTCTTTACCAACTCTTTAACTGCTCTTGTAAACAGTTCAAAAGACCTCCTCTGGGGCATGAAACCACAGTCCTGGATTAGAAGGCTAAGATGCCAATTAACTTGTACATTTGCTCCCAACTAAACTCCCAGCAGGCTTTTTTTTTTTTTAATTGACAAGCTGATTCTAGAAGTTACACAGCAATGTCGAGGGCCCAAAAAAGCCAAGAGAATCTTAGAATAAAGCTGAGAACTTACCCTACCAGGTATCAAGACAAGAGTAACTATAAAATCATAGAAAATAGAACAGTGTGGTATTGGTGAAAGGGTAGAAAACAGACCAATAGAACAGAACAAAGAAGTTAGAAATCAACCCCCACATGTACGGTCACCTGATTTACATCAACAGTGACGGCCAAGTACAGGGGGAAAAGAACAACCTCCCATGGCTGGTGCTGAGTTGGGTAAATACCCAAAAGGGAAAGTGAAGCTTGAAGCACCACACACCTTTGCCAATGCCAAGACTATTTCAGGGGGATGGAAGACCTAAGATTAAGAGCTTCAGCAGCGAGGTTGGTACAATAAAACATAGAAGAACATCTTTGTGACCTTCAGACAAGTAAAGATTTCGCACAGTGGACACAGAAACATTGATTACGAAAGGGGAAGTAAGGTCAACCAAAAGGTTGACAAATTAGCCTAATTTAAGAAGTCGGGCTGACAGTATCTCTTGATGACTGAGAACTTCCAATGATCAAAAGACACTATTAATAGAGTACAAAGGCAAGTTAAGTTACAAAAGGGACATAATATTTCCAATTCATTTATCTAACAAAGGGCATGTATCTAGAATGTAAAGAACCCTGAATAATCAACAAGATGGCTTACAGCCCAGCAGAAAAAAAATTGGCAAAGTCTTGAACAGACAGACCTTCACAAAAGATCATCTAAATGCCAACAAGCATATGAAAAGGTCACTGCCATCAGAGAAATGCAAATTAAAACAGGACACCACCATATACCCATCAGAATGGCTAAAATTAAAAAGTTGACAAAAGTAAGCGTTAGCAAGGATGGGAACAGGCTGGGCATGGGACCATATGCTGATACAAACATGGTGGAAAACAATTAGGCTGTATCTAACAGAGCAGAGGGAGCATAAATCTTCCTGGCGACACACATACACCTAGCAGACGTATGTCCACGTGGGAACCCAACTGCATACTAGAATATTCACTGCAGCGCTCTGTGGGAGTACTCCAGATGGGAACAACGTAAGTGTCCACATCACTGGGATGAACAAATGGTGGCCTCGTCACACAACAGGACACTGCAGTACTGAGAGCCGAAGAACCTACCTCCACACAATGTGGATTCACCTGAGTGCACGCCCTGCAATCCAGAAGATGGGTCATCTGCGTCACACTCATCTGTGTGTCACGAGGAGTCAGGAAGGCGGTGAGCTGGGGGTGGTGTGGACGGAGGGGGCAGAGGCGCTGTTTCTTGACCTGGGTGCTCACGTTCATTTTGTGACAAATAATCAAACCGGGCCCTAGGATCTGTGTACTTTTATGTGTGTGTGCCACATACTGCGGTAAAAAGTTTACAAACAAAAACAGGTGGCCTCCTGGAGCTGGCCTCCCTCTAAGCCCTCCTGTCCTGCATCTCTCCAGCCAGCCTGAGGCCCATGGCCCAGAGGCAGGAGCTGGCAGGGGCCTCACCCTGTCCTCAGCCTTAGAAACAACCGTCTTCCTTCTCACAGCCTTGACCTCTCTTTTCCCTAGTCACCCCCCACCCCCACTGCTTGCAAAGGGGTCCAAATCTCTTCAATTCGGGTTGGGCTCCACCCCTCACCCCGCCCAGCTATTCCAAGGAAATCCTCAAACTCCCCATCGGAATCCGCTTCTCCTTCCCACACCTGTTCCTGAGCCTGCACACCTTGCTCAGTGCCACCTCCAGCTGTCCCGCCTGGTTCTCCATGCCCGACCCGAACCTCATGCCCATCAAGCATGCCCTCATAGGACTCGCCCCTTGGGACTCTCTTCTAAGCTGGATCATCTCGGGACCACCTGCTGAGCTGCCCCCTTGCCTGCCTCCTGCCTGCCCTCCACCCTCCACCCTCCACCTTCCGCCTAGCCCGCACGCAGCCCACGTGGGGCCCTTCTGAAACTGGGTCCAATTACTTCACTCATGTCCAGACACCCTCCAGTCGGGATCCAACCTGCCGCCCCACAGCATCCTCAACACAAACCCTCACTATCCCACCAAACTAGCACTGCCACCCCCACACGTCACGTGGCCCTTCTCCCCCTGGGCCTCAAGTTGGCCACTGCAGCTGCCAAACAGCCCCTCCACGTACAGACTTGTGTTGGACGTTGCCTCCTTGCTACAGCCTTTCCGCAGCCCGAGGCAGAGTCGGCCCCACCTCCTGGGTCCCCCTACTACTTCACTGCTCCCCTGTTCCCGTGGCTGCCCTTCCCGTGACTGGAAGGCAATGGCTCCACTTTACTGATGTGGCTCGGCACAAAGTATCAAGCAGACGTTTGCTTGACCCAGTGCACCCCAGGATGCTGACCGGGATTCTCAACATCACCCACATGTCCACGCCGCCCCAAGCACCCAAAGAAACTTCACAGGTGTCGCCTGCTTCCCTGTCAACATTCCGGCCCTGAAGTGTTGCGCCTGAGCTGGAACTCTGTCCAGGAGTCAGGGCAAAGCCTGCTCTGCTTGGTGTATCAGACCCTCACCCATCACGGCCCACGAGGGCAAGGACCGCCTGAAGCGCCTTCCTGGATGGGTGCTGGTCTGGGCCCTGAGAGCAGGCTCAAGGCTCCGGAAGGGCCCACGAGTGGTGTCATTAGTCATTCGTGGCAACAGAAGGAGCATCCAGGCTCCTGAGGGTCTGAAAATCAAATCTGGACAGGGGGTGAGGGCCCCAGAGGCTCCTCCTGGATCCCCTGCACAAACAAGTCCAGGGTCAGCGGGGAGGGACTGCAGATATAAGGCCTGTGCCTCTATGCTGTTCTCTACTTGCTGGTTAGACATAGTTTGTCCCACTGGCTTGGTTTTTAAAAAACTATCCATACCCAAAGGTTTGGATACAGTATCCCAGGTGGCTGAGGCCTTAAAAGACCTAACACGGCAACTAGAAGCCACCAGCCATAATGGTGAGAATTCCTGATACAGCCCCAGGCCATGTATAAGCCCTATCACTCCCCACTGAACTGGTGGGTGAGGGAAGCTCTGTGCTGTGGTAGAAATCAGTGGATGTGGTCAGGGAGACTGATGCAGGAGTTACAGGAGGAGGTCCAGGCTGGTGGCCCAGTTGCATCAGCTAAAGGACTTCTCTGAGTCTCACTTTTCTCACCTTTGAAATGGGGAGATTAGCAGTTCTTAAGAGAATGAAGGCAGGCTGGCAAAGCAGGGAAGACACGGGTTGTAGTTTGTAGAGCTGGGTTCAAAAGCCAGCTCTGCTACTTAGACGTTAGGGGGCCATTGGCAAACTCAATTACTAGAACCTCAGTTTCCTCACTTACAAAATGGGGTGATAATGTCTGCCTTGAAGGGCTCTTGTCAGCCTGGAGATGCTATTAGTAATAAGGATAAAAATAATCATACATACCATTTGAGGTAAACACATACCATGCACGAGGACCTGGGCAAAAGCTCTGTGGTGAATTACGTCATCTAATTTTTACAACCTGATGACATGAGAGCTATTATTATCTCCAGCTGACAGGTGAGGACAAGGACTTTGTTCAAGAGAGTAAGTAATAGCAAGCACTGCACAGCCAGGATGCAAACCTTAGTCACCCAACCTTAGGGCCAGAACCTGGCCACTGCACTGTGAATGTCAGCCCTGAAGTGTGCATGCATAAGGCCCCTGCCCACAGCAGGTACTCAACACAACAGACTGAGGGATGAGAAAGACATCTGTAGAGTGTAAGTCACTGTACATACAAGGTTAAAATTTTATGATTATGAAGAGGGCACTATGGTTTAAGCATCCTGGCAAAGGGAAACAATCAAAATCTACAAAATACAAGTGCTCCCTGTCTACAGCTTTAATATCAAGTCCATCCTGCAAGGCCAGAGAAGTGACGGGGAGAATGGGGCCCCCATGCCCTCACTCAGGGCAGGAATGGGGTTGGGAGGGGGAAAGATGGACACCTCCATTTTACAGATGAGGAAACGTAGGGCCACTGTGAACTGGGACCTGGAGACTGGTGCCTGCATCTTGAGAACCACACTTGTTCACCAAAATGCCTTCTGACACCAGGAATGCACCTCCATCAGCCTTGACTGGAACGTGCTGGGGTCCCGCTCACCCACCTAGCCTCCTGTCCTCCCTCTGAAAGCCTCGGGGTGTGGCACAGCCTTCAAGCACCTGCTCAGCACCACCTCCCCCAGCTCATCTCCCTGATTCCTCCACCGGGAAGAATTCCTTCTCAGAGTTCCCCAAGCCTGTGTTTCTGTTTCTGGGCCAAGCCCTGTAAATTCCCATCCTCCTGGCCTCTCCCTACGAGCGATGAGGCTGCTCCCCAGGCCAAGCACACAGGGCTGTTGCAAAGAGGCTCTGATTAGATAGCACACATGACTGCATTTCCCAAACCATTTTTCTTTTTATTAAGGTATCATTGGTATACAGTCACATGAGCAACATTGTGGTTACTAGTTTCCCCCCATTATCAAGTCCCCACCACATACCCCAATACAGTCACTGTCCATCAGCCTAGTAAGATGCTTCACAAACCATTTTTAAAAAGCGCCTTTCAACGTCTTCACTTCTCAGTTTCTTTAATGTACACATAACCCTGAACAACATGGGTTTGAACTGCGTAGATCCACGTATATGCAGATTTTTTTTCAATAAATACATTGGAAAACTTTTCAGAGATTTGTGACTGTTTGAAAAACATTTTCTTTTCCCTAGCTTACTTTATTATAGGAATACAGTATATCATACATATAATATATAAACTATGTGTTAATTGGCTGTGTTTTTGGTAAGCCTTCCAGTTAACTGTAGGCTATTAGTAGTAGAGTTTTGGGAGAAGTCAAAGTTAGATATGGATTTTCAACAACTCGAGGAGTCAGGGCCTCTAATCCCCATCGTTCAAGGGTCAGCTGCAAATGCCACCTTGGGATTCTTGGTGCCTCACAGAGTACTCAGTCCAAGAAGCTTTCTCACACACTCAGCAGCTACCACGTGCCAGAACAGTGCTAGGTGACATCATAAACATCCCTCATTTGATACTCACAAGAGTCCGGTGAGACTGGGGTGAACAGCTCCATTCAGCTATTGAGAAAACTGAGGCAGACGAGGTTAAGGGTCTGGCCCAGCTGTACCCTGCACTGGACTGCAAGCTTGATGGGCATGGGGACTTCATTGATTTCATTTGGGGCTATCTGGGACATAGCAGGGCCTCAGTAAAGATTCACTGGGTTTTGGTGTCAGAACTGTATTCCCTGTATCTGCCTTCCTGTTGGAGGACTCTAACTTTGCCAGGAGAGAGACCTGCTGTTGAAACCAGAACAGGGGCAACCTGAATACTCCCCACTCAACTGGAGAATTCCGGCCTGAATGTAGCCATGTGCACCTGAGACCTGCTCCTTGTGGAATTCGGGGAGCCCCCCAAGGGCAGGGCTGTGTCCTTGGGCTCTCAGCACGGATCTGGCCTGGGAGACCCCCCTCAAATTGGCCTGCAGGCTCTGGAGTCTGAGTCTGGGGTAAAATAGTAAACTCAAGAACCTAAGCTGGTTGTAGGAATGACAGGAAATTCTGTCTTGAGGAGACAGTGGTGTCATCACCCAGTCACATCTTCACCACCCTTTGTAAGTATCTAAAACCACCTCTACTCTTACTTCCTTAATATTTTTCTTTAATTTGCCTTTCTACTTAAACTTTCCTAAACAGAAACTTTATGGAAGGTTAAAAAAAATCAATAAAAGAAGAAAACAGTGTTAGTACAGTCAGGCTGGATACTGTCTATGATACTGTGATCTGTAATAAATAAATATTATTAGGTCTTTGCCCTGTTTCTGGCACTCTCTGAAAACTCTCGTAATTTTCTGAGTGATAAGAGTGATAAATGTATTTTCTGTTATTTACAACTGGACCCTTTCAACCACCCTGGAGTTCATGGTAATAAAGTGACTTTTAGAAAACTCCCTAGGGATGGGGCTGGTGGCCAAGGGAACCTTGTGGTGAGAGTGTTGGACCTTTCAGTCTCAGCTCTGACCTCTGAGGACTGAATAAATCCCCCAATGACCAATGATGTAATCAAGCACACCTATATAATGAGGCCTCCACAAAAACCCCAAAGGGTGGGTTTTAGAGAGCTTCAGGTTGGTGAATACATGGAGGTGCTGGAAGAGTGGCACACCTGGAGAGGGCATGGAAGTTCCCCTTCCCCATACCCTGCCAAGGCATCTCTTCTATCTGGATGTTCCTCAGTTATGTCTTTTTATAATAAACCATTAACCTAGTGAGCAAACAGTTTTTCTGAGTTCTGTGAACTGCTCTAGCAAATTATTCAAACCGGAGGACGGGGTTATGGGAATCTCTGATTTACAGACCATATATAAGAAGCCCAGATGATGCCTGGACTTGGAATTGGTGTCTGAAGTTGGGGCAGGCGCAGTGTTATGGGACTGAGGCCTTAACTGCTGGTATCTGATGCTAATTCCAGACATAGTGTCAGACCCAGCTGGTGTCCCAAGAGCTGGAGAATTGCTTGGTGTGCAACAAACTCCCCACACACCTGGTCACAGAAGTGTTCAGTGTGAGTCTTGAGTAGAGGAGAGAAACTTTTCTTCTTATGCTGTCACTCCCCAAAGCTTTAAGCTTGAGGTTGCTCTCAGCATTTAAAAAGAGAAATTAGCCAAGTATTAGGTAATGAAGATATATTAGCACCAAACCACATCTCCCTCCTCATCGGTAATGAAAGGGGCTGAAAGGAAATTGCAAAAACCAAAGCCACCTCACTATATATAGGCCCTTTGCAAACAGCATCTCTGTGATCCCACCTGTTTAAGAAATGGAAAGACCATGGGCCTGGAGTAAAATATTAACCATATGCCGATGACCTCGGGTAGCACCTTGAATGCCCTTGAGCCTCAGGGTATCTATCTGTAAAATGGTTCCTTCTACCATGACTGGTCCTGTGAAGTTCAAGTAAGAAACAGATACAAAAGGACCTTGTAGACTCTATAAGGTGCTATGCAGACATAAGGGATTTTTAAGACAGATGTGAAGCACAGTCTATCAGTAGGGCAAACCCGAAGTGCTGCAAGGGACCTTGCATCTGGTTTGCCTGGCCACTCCTGACCGAGACCTGAGTGGCTCTACAGGCTGAGAAAGAGGGATCCTGGGAAGTGTCACTTACGTTGGCTGAACTTTGGTGAACTCAGGGATTTCTTCTTTTTTCTTTCTGAAGAGGAACCAGTAGGTCAGGAGACCCACAATGAGAGAAAACAGAATCATGTCGGTCATGCTGAAGAGAGACACTTCTTCAGCCACTGTCTCGGCCCCGGTGGCAGTGGGACTGGTGTCTATGTTGGAGTCCCCCATGTTGACACGAAACTGTTGGAAGAGAAACGATAGACATCAGTAGGGGGAAAAGGATCCATCTGGGGCCTGATGGGGTCCCCTGAAAATTTCTCCGTGCCCCCAGGGCTACAGCAACAGGCAGAGCATGGGGCACAGGGCTGCCAGCTCTGCAAGACATGGGCCAGGACATAACTGCAGCTCTGGGCCGGGTCTCGAAGGGCGAACAGCCCTCTTGGTGTCAGCCCAGTCCAGGGTGTACCCTGGGTGCAGGTATGGCTGGAGCTGAGACAGGAGCCCCTGCAAACACAGAGAACAGAAGCCACACTCCCAGGACCACTGATGTCCTCCAGCCCCACAAGGACATGGTAGAAGGCTTGGTTCCACACAGGAGAGGGGCCACTTCATGGTAAACCCTCTCCCCACTGTACAGCAGGCCCAGGTTGCCCAAGCTCTTCAGGACTGGCCCGTGCATGGCTCTTGGAAGTAACTTCCGAGAGTATGCTACTCAGTAAGAGTGTTTCTGTGCACCTGAGGCCTCGGGGCACACAGATAATTTATGCCAACGATGTCATTTAGGTGAACTCCTGGGGCTCTGAATCATGGAGGTGCTCCATGCCTACAAGACTGATTCCCAGTAAAATCCCTGGACACCAAGGCTCGCGTGAATTTCCCTGGCTGGTAATACTCGTGGGTGTTGCTGCACATGGTTGCTGTAAGAATGTTAAGCGCCATCGGTGACACTCTGTGGCGAGAGGATAGCTGGAAGCTTGTCCCTGGTGTCTCCTGGACTGCCCTGTGCAGCCTTTCCCTTTGCTGATTTTAGCCTATGTCCTTCTGTCATTATAAACCCTAAGTGGGAGTAAAACAGCTTTTCGAGTTGGGTGAGTCCTAGAGAATCACTGAACCAGAGAGTGGCCTTGGGGACCCCAACACACTGACCTAGTTAATTCCACAGGAAGATGCTCAGTTGGTCCTTCCACTGTTGAAACCTGGCAGGGAAGTAGATCTGCTATCCACTTACCAAAAATGAGCAATTCTGAAACCTCAGCCAGCCACTTCTGCCACTTAACAAGGTGGGGCTCAGTTCTGGAACCTGCATCATCTCGTTTTGCAATCGCTGCTCTTACCAAGTGGGTGCTTTCACCACAACCACGGCCCGTGGGCTCGGTCAGGAATGTGTTGGTCACATCTCAGTGACGCAGGAAACTGAGATGGCTTCATGTCTGACTTCCACTAGCTGTCACCACCTCTGGGAAGCCACAGGGCTGCCCCGACCAGCCGGTGCAGCCCAGCCCCCAAGGGCTCCGGCGTCAGCTCTGCCACCTACAGATGCAGGGGCAGCTCAGGGAGGCCCTCTTGCTGGGCGCTCTGCTTTCTCACTAACCTGAGCTGCTTTTCTAAAGGCTGAGTTCTGAGATAATCTCAACCTACCCTTCATGACATGTGACATTAAAGGACAAATTTAACTCTAGTGCCCATAGATAGTGCTGTTTATATTTAAGTATTATAAACACAATTTGTATTTATCCAGCGTTAGTCACATCTTCCTCTCCAACCCTGTCAGGGCCGTCTGCCACGCCCACAAGCCTTCTGTTAACTCTCACAAACCATGGAGAGGAAGGGCCAGCGGTGCTGGATTCTGGAAGGGCCACCCTGAAGAATCATGACGGCAGAGGAGAGCCCGGTCAGCACCCTGCACGTGGCAGCAGTCAGTGGATGGCAGCGCCCCATCCCCTGCCCTTCTCCCTTCAACTCAGGTTGTCCAGCCCCTTCACTTGCTGAGGGGGAAACTAATGGCCACGAAGTGAAATGACTGTTGACACCAGTGCAGGCTGACTACACAGCTCAGGAGAGAAAGCTGTTCTCTGCAGGCATCCAGGAGGGCGAGGGCAGGGGCTGACACACAATCCCATTCTTTCTACAGCACCTGGTTCAAGCCCCCAGGCCACTGCGATAGCCACCTTCCTGCTGTTCTCCACACAGTAGCCAGAGGGATCCTCTTAACAGGTAAGTCAGATCACGTCATCTCCCTAATCCAAACCCTCCAACGGCTTCATGGCTTCACATCACACTTAGCAAAGTCCTCAGTCCTTACCTGGCCTATAAGCCCCGTGCGATCTTGCCCCTGGATCCTACTCCCACCTCATTTTCTGCTCTCCCTTCCTCACTGCTCACCAGTCACACTGGTCCCTCTGCTCCTCCTCAAGCCTCCAGGCCTGCGCCTGCCTCAGGGCCTTTGCCCGTGCTATGCTGGTGCCTGGACTCTCTTCCTCCAGCTGTGACAGGGTTCTCTCCCTCACTTCATGCAGGTCTCCGTTCAAACATTACCACCTTAGAGAGACTTTGCCTCAGTACAGTAGCTGTTCACTCTCCTCTCCTGCCCCTCACTGGTATGACGTGACATTATGTTACACTTTTTTCCCCACTGTCCGTCTCGCCAACTACAGGTCAGCCCACAAGAGCAGGCACTTCACTTTGCTCACAGTCTAGCAGACAATGAGCACCTAATATTAACCTGTTGAATAAATGAACTTTGCTTCCCGAGCAGCTGAGCTGGCACCACATGGCATACAGATTAGGGAGTGGTTTCTGAAAACACAAGGCAGACACATCAGGACGACAGCTGGTGCAACTGTGTTCACTCTCAGTGTCTCTACACCTGCACTTACTGGTTCTTTCAATACCTCAGGTCTGTCCACCTGAGGTCAAAGCCAGCATACCACATACTCCTGCCCATGGCGCAGGTGCGGCCCCCTGGGAACGTGTCTGACCTCCTGCAGCAGGTGGCCAGGGCTTGGCCCTGAGGCCCCTTGCACAATGGACACCGCCTGCACCCAGACCTGGGGTCTCACGGGACCTGAGGATTCTCTGGCAGCTGACCCTGAGGTGTAAGGCTTCAGACAGACAAGAGCTGCCGGGGAGTGGTGGGAGGGATCTGCCTGTCATGTTATCCGAGGTCTCCATCTAGAACTCGGGAGCAGAAGCTCCAAGGGGATGAGCAGCTCACCTCAGTGGCAAAACTAGAAAGGGCTCCACCTCCCAGAGGAGGGCTGTGTTCGGTCCCCGGCTAAGTAGGAAGACTCACTGGATGCTCACCCTCCCTGCTCTGCTGTGAGCTGCAAAGGGAAGAACGCCAGCAGAGGTGCCTCTGTCTGGCACGCGGTGGCAAGGAAGGACTGCCAGGCCAGCACAAAGGAAATCAGCCTGGGAGCACAAACCTTAACGCTATGATTCCCGTACTAGGATGTCAGCAACAAGCCTGCAGCTGAAGCCGTGAACAAGTGGTTAAACCATTATGATCTCACGTAAACCATTATTTTCCCACTGAAACACAAACACTCATCTCTGCAGCCTGCATCTCAGCAGCCCTGCCCCAGAGCCTTTCCACATGCCTGAAATGCTCTTCTGAAAAGCACCTCTGGGTGCTTCCCAGCCAGTCTTCAGACCTCTGCTCAACTCTTACTTCCATGGGTCATACTTTCCTGGCACAGTGCTTGGTACGAAATCTAATGCCCAGTCACTACCGTGGAATGAATGAATGAATGAATGAATGGAGCCAATGAGCACACATGGCACATGGAATGGAAGCCCTGCCTGAATCATGTGATGTGCACAGATTCAAAGGGAATTTGGGGCTGCTCATGTGTCCATTCGGCAAGCCTCTAAGACAGAGGTACCCAAACTTTCTCAGCTCATGCAGACCCTGGTTTCTCAGTAAAATTTTCATGGTAATCCCCAGGTCCAAAGAAATATACCTAACAGTTTCCTTTATGAAGGAGTTAGTTCTGAAAGACCACTGAAAACCCAGCTTGGCAAAGACACGAAGTCATCAAAAGGTAACGCTGAGAGTGCAAACCGCCCCCAGCTGGCACTTCGCGTGGAGTCCGACAGATGTAGGCTTTCTGTGTTGGGCAATCGGGCACCTGCAGAGTTGACTTGACTGACCTAAGGCACCTCAGCCCAGCCCTGGGATGAGACCGATGACATGTGATCACTCTCCTGCTCTCCTCTGCCGTCTGAAATACTTTGATGAGAAAATTCTGGACGTCCTGCCTGATGAGTGTCTTCCACTGCAGGTGGGGCAGGCTGACAATCAGATAGTCTGTCTGAGGTCCCCATGTGAGCTCCAAGGAGACTTTGGAGGCCTGTGCGAACTTTCTGCCCTGGAAGGGTCTTTAATCTGTATGTTGTTACTTCTTTCTACATTAAGTGAAAAGAAGGAACACCAGATGGTGGTGCTCATGAGGCCAAATGCAACATTTGTCAGAAACAGAAACAAACAAAAAAATGAAACGGACATAAGAAAATAGAGTAAATTCTTAACTAGACCCGACTCCTGCCACAGCTCTGCCACCAGGCAAACCACTTACTGGCAGTAAGCTTCAATGCCCTCATCTGTAAAATCAGGCACAGAGAAAGAGGTACGTCAAAACACCAACCAAGCAGGTCATCCTCACTCCAAATACAGCAGATCTGATTTGATCTTTTATTACAAATTAGGTCTATGCATAAGAGTTTTCATTTTCATTACAAATGTACATACAAGAAAAGGGAACAGAAGACACTATTCCTCCTGAATTTCCACAGCTGGCCAGTTCCTGCAGATGCCATGGGCCAAGGGCAGCCATCTCCAGTCCAGGCACCAGTCGGCAGAGAGCCTAGCACGCTGCAGGGCAGGACGCACAAGTCATTGTCTGCCAGGCCAGGTGCACTGATGGTAACTTCTCAAGTTTCTAAAAGGACAAACAAGGCAAGAACAGAAAGGCTCTTTCTCCATGTAACTGTTTACACCACCAGTGTGTAAAATCATCCTCCAGGAAGTATTTGTGGCTTTGCATTTACTGTACACAAATTTCTGGTCAGTAAACAAGATTGATCAACTAACCCGGCACTGACATCAGGGTGAGTGGGTCCTGAAACAGCAAACAAGAAGGAAGGAAGCCAGGAAGTAACTTAGTTGGCTCCTTCAGCATGCAAGTCACCCAGGGACAAACAGCCACAAGCCCAGAGGGGGTCTGACACCAAGCCCACAGTAGGTACAGGGTCTGCTCAGGTTCACAAACCTCTGCCAAGGGAAAACAGTTTCATGATGAGGGAAAACCCTCAAGGAACCAGAGCCTGTTCTTGCCTAATTGTTCTTCCTCCAGATACTGAAAGATACTCAGGAGAAAGTACCTCCCCAAGACAGCCTGCTAAAAAGCTGTGCTCAAAAGAGCAATGGTACAGATTCTTCTTTAGCTAGAATGTCTGCAAGGTTTTTCATTTAAAGTTGAAATGTGGCCCATGTGGGTTCTCTGGATTTATCCTGTTTGGAGTTTACTCAGCTTCTTGAATCTATAGGTTTGAGAACTTCTCAGCCATTATTTCTTCAAAAACATTTTCAACTCCACCCTCTTTCCACTTTCTCCTCTCCTGGGACTATGATGACATAAGTATGTTTTGTTATTGGTCCCGAAAGTCCCTGCAGCTCTGTTCATTTTTCTCGGTTTAGTATCTCTCTGTTTTCAGACTGGGTAATTTGTACTTTTCTATCTTTAAGTTCACTTAGGATATTTCCTCTGTTTCTCTCTTTTGCTGTAGAGCCATCCACTGAGTTTTTTATTTTTGCTATTATATTTTCAGTTCTAAGATGTCTGTTTGGCTCTTCTTTACATCGTGTATCATTCCAACATCTGTCATTTTGATCTTGCCATCTGTAGTCTTTTCTCATTCAAGTTAAAATCTTCCTGCTGAGTGAGTGGTTGTATCCTGAACATTTCGGTATCATAACACTAAATCTTATTTAAATCCTCTCTTTTATCAGGCCTCCTCTGCCACGATGTTGGTGGGGGATGGAGGGTGCAAACTCACTGCTGTCATTCAAATGCATATCCCAGCAGCTGCAAAGCCACAGGGAGGCCAGGCACAGGGAAAAGAGAGCTCTGACGAAGAAGTAAAGATGCTCTGAAACAGTCAAAGCAGCGGCACCCAGGAGCCCACATCTGTGCTGGGTTGTGAAAAATGACCAGGGTCCACTAGTCAGATAAGGGAGATAAAAGAAGATCCAAACAGAGGAAGCATGTACCAAGTCCTAAACCACTAAAGAGCAGTAGCTACAGAATTTGGCGCGACTCAAGTGTGGGATGACAGGATGCAACTCAAGTGTGGGATGAGCACAAGGGCTGTAAGTAAGAAGAATCTTTTAAAAGAGACCAAGACCAGTGTGCAAAGGGCTGAGGAGCCCTCTACGTGTCTAAGGTCTTGCAGCCAGTGACAACTGGGTGAGGATCTGGCATGATTAGAACTATGCCATAGGGTGGTAGCCCTGTCAATGGTGCCCACACCCACAATATCAGCAGTCATGAAGCCTAGACCAAAGCCTCCTAGATTAGAAAGTGCAGGCCCAAGTGCCACAGCAGATGCCCAAATGCCCCCTGCTGATGACCTCTACTCCCTCATAACAGAGCATAACGGTGTGATCTAAAGACACGTGACCAGTATTGTGTCTGATGCAATGATGTGAAAGAGGAAGGCAGCCCGGAAAACTGAATCAGCGAAAGCATGACTTGGCGAGAAGCAGGCCGCAGAGCCAGCATCACTCAGCACAAACTGAGCTGACAAAGCCCCACAAAGGCTGTGACCACTGGAACCGCATGCAGCTGGTCGTGCAGAGCTGCAGGCTTGCTTCTGTCACCCTCCCTGGGGCTTTGGGCACCTGACCTGAACTCCCAGAGGGCGAACTCACAGCTTCCCTACACCCTTGGCACCATTCTCCAAGACATTCTGTGGGTATACTTAGTAGCATTATTAAAAGTTAGCACAGGACACTTTATCTGCACAAGGTACTTCACAGGAGTTCTGTGAGATAACAGAAAAAATATACATTTATCTCTGCTCCTGGTCCCTGGCACAGAGCTCCTAAAACCCTGGTAAATTCCTAAGTGAGCACCAGGAGCATCTTCTGTTCTAATGTGAACCGTGAGTGGGCTCCTAGATGGCTCCTGGATGGGGGCTAGTCACCAGAAAGACCCAGGCATGCATGATTAGTAGCTTGGAGCTTTGAGCCCCACCCCATCCTTTAGAGAAGGGAGAGGGGCTGGAAATGGAGTTAACAGTTGATCATGTCTATGCAAGGAAGCCTCCATATATTCCCAATAGTATGGGGTTCAAAGAGCTTCCAGGTTGGTGAACACATCCATGTACCAGGAGGGTGATGCACTCCAACTGCACGGGAACAGAAACTCCTGCCCTTGGGACCCTCCCAGACCTCGCCCTGTGTATCATCTCCTCTCCAGCTGGTTATTCACCTTTACCCTTTATTATCTCCTTTAATGAACTGTAAAAGGAAGTAACTATTTTCCTGAGTTGTGTGAGCAGCTCTAGCCAGTTAATCAAACTGGAGGAGGCAACTGTGAGAACCTTAGAGCCCATGGGTCAGATGCACAGGTGACAACCAGGATTGGCATCTGAAGTGGGGGGTAGAGGGGGACAGTCTTGTGGGCCTGAGCCCTCAAGCTGTGGGATCAGATGATAACTCCAGGTAGACAGTGTCAGAATTGAGTTAAATTGTAGGACAGCCAGCTAGTGTCACAGAACTGCCTGGTCGGGGGGAACTACCCCCTCACCTGGGGTCAGAAGTGTTGAGTGCTGTGGCAGTGAGAGTAAAGGAGAGACACAGGGGAGAGGCTGGGTTTTTCTAACTCAAGTTCATACTGGTTCATCCTCCTGATGACCCATTTGCCTCAACTAATTTTGAATACAATAAGGAAAAGAGAAAGAGAAAGCCAGAAAACTTGCCTAAGCTTACTCAAGTGCTGGGCAGAGCACCTCTGAAGTCGGCTTCTGCCTCTAGTGCCTCGTCGGGAATAAAGGGTGACAGTCTGATGAGAAGCCCAGAGAGCAATTAGAGCCCCCCTGACCCTGGAGGCAGGCAGAGCATTTCAGTTCACGGACCACAACGCTCCCTCCCTTTCACAGAAATGGGAAAGGGATAGGCCAAGGCCAATACGGCCTCCCAAAGGCGAATGGCACTAAGGGTTCATTGAGAGAGTTCCAGATGGGCTCCACACTTAGCATCAAAGACAAACTGGAACACAATCAAAGAGACCCAGGATAAAGTGGTCCCCACATGTCCCATGAGAAGCAGTAAAGGAACTGGAGAGGTTCCACAGAAACGAAGAGCCAGAGGGAGCTGATCCCTTCTTTGGGTGGTCAGAGAGCAGGGGAGGGGGAGGCCCCTGAGGGCAGAAGTGGGGCCTGGTGATGGCAGACAGACTTACACACTGTCCTTTCTGATAAACGTGCCTGACCGGAGAATGAGCTTCTGTGAGACATGGCCGCCAGTCAAAGGCAATGTGTCAACAGAAGGTTGGGTAATCTGGGTTTAATGACAGTGAGAGGGCCCCCTGCCCCAGAAGCCTGGGACACAGAAAAACCAAATTAATGTTCATTAATTGAACTGGCTGGTGACAAGGCCAGGGGGAAACCTCAAGTGTCACCTGAGTTAGTATTTAAATACTGGTTTCTGGATCTCTTTCACTGACCCCTCTGAAACACACACACGCAGTTCCAGTTCATGTTAAACGAGTGCTATAGAAAGCACGGGCAGGCAACCACACGCTGACACGTGACCCTGCGGCACAGCCGAAGGACTCGAGAAAGAGGGAGGCTCGGGACAAACTTCTAAAAAAGGCAGGGAGGGGGCAATACTGAGTCTCTCAATTAAACTGGTCCTAAGAACAGTGTGCTTCACACAGAGCCCAGCTTTCAACTTCGAGGAGTTTCTTCCAGGGAAATGAGCCTCCTGGCTTCCCAAGCACATCATTACCATGTCTGCTTTCTGTCTTTTCAAACCCAGCTCAGTCTGCACAGTCCCAAGATGCTGCTCCCTGACTTTCACTGCTCTTCTGGCTCCAAGAGGGTAGGAAGCTTGGGAGGGTACAGGGTATCTGTACACCCTGCAGAGAGGAAAAGGAATGCCAGGGTCTTGGCCTCCTGCCCAGGCACCTCAACAGCCAGGGACAAGAGGCTCCAGCAACAAAGAACACACCACCTCCCAGCCCAGGAGCACCCTGCTCAAAAGCTCTATGGTGGAGGGCAAAGAGGCCAGAAACTGGCTGCCCACACAGCTGTTTTCTCTGTAGAGTTTACCTTCATTTTTCCACCCACAAATATAACACACACATGCATATACATGTGCTCATACAAAAAGCAGATAAAAATGTATTCTACTTTGTAAACCATTTCCCCACATCGCTAGAGGATCCTTTATAATGGTATCTTCCTTGGCTGCCCGAAAGTCCACTGACTGGATGCACCATTATATACTTAATTTCCTATTCTTCATTTATTAAAATAGGTTTAATTACTTAAATATACATGGGCATGAGGGAGAAAAGATGAGAAAAACATGGCCGTACAGCATGAAAATTCACGATCTGGTCAAGGAAATACAAAAAACACTGCAGTCAAATGTAAGAAATGCTATAAATCAATGTTTACGAAGTGCTGTAGGCCATGAAGAAAGAAGTGAGTGACCTGCCCCTGGGAAATGGGGGGATACTCCATAAATGGGCTATTTTCACAGTTATTTCCAATTTCTCATTTTGCTGAGTACTAGTAGCATGGGTACCCATTACAAGCAGGCACTGGGCCTGGCACTTTTTGGGTGTCTGTTCATGTCTCAGCCGCTCTACATTGAAGTGACTATTGCCTCCTTCTGAATGATGACATGGGAGCTCAGATCTGTTTAAAGGGTTTGCTTGACGTCACATAGCTGGTAAGGGGCAGAGTCTGAATTAAAATGTGTGTCAGTTTCTGTGGTCCATTCTGATTTCCTCCCTAAATAATAGTAAGAAAAGCATCTGTAAACAGAAAGTTTTGCTCTTTTAAGAAAATTTCTCAGATCTGAAGTTTTGTAATACTTGATACATACATTACTTTCAAACAGGATCAACTTCTAGTTAGGCTGATCAGGAAAAAAATTAAAGCAGAAAATATACCAATATAGGAAATGAAAAAGAAGACGTCATTAGAATCCACAGACATTAAAAGGGTAACATGAAATTATGAACCAGTTCACGAAGACATTTGACAACACAGACGAAATGGACACAATTCTTAACAGGCACAAACCACCAGAGCTCTCAAAGATTCAAATCAGTAGTTAAGGCCTTCACTAAAAGTGAACTCTAGGAGCAGAGAGCTTCACTGGAGATTCTATCAGATATTTAAGGAAGAAATTATACAAATTCCATACAAACTCTCTCAGAAAATAGAAGAGAAGACTTTCCAACTGATTTTATGAGGTCTGTTACCCTGATACCTAACTAAACAAAGACAGCACAAAAAAAGATTATAGACCAACATGGCTCCTGAACACAGATGCAAAACCTTCTAAAATATTAGCAAGTTGGATCCAGCAATCTATAAAAGGGATACTATATCAATCAAATGGAGTTTACCCCAGAAATACAGGGTTGATTTGACATTCAAACATCAATGGGATTCACTCTATTAACAGGCTTGAAAAAACCCAGATGATCATCTCAATAGAGGGAGTATTAGTGCCTGACAAAATCCAACATCCATTCATGATGAAAACACTCAGCAGAGTAGGGAGAAT
Source organism: Smutsia gigantea (assembly GCA_032199065.1). Classification (NCBI taxonomy): domain Eukaryota; kingdom Metazoa; phylum Chordata; class Mammalia; order Pholidota; family Manidae; genus Smutsia; species Smutsia gigantea. Next base: position 41,754 of record JAVSCE010005810.1, on the reverse strand, counting down.
AGGGAACATCTTCAACCTGATAAGGAGTCATGGACATGTCGTTGTTATAATAATAGTACCCACTGCACTGGGTTATTTGAGAATTGAATAAGCTGACCTTGCAAAGCGTTTACAGCAGTGCTTAGCACAGAGCATGTGCTGTAATAAATGGAGCTACTATTAGCAACTCCGAATAAGAAGTATACAATTCAAGTATTAAGTACCTGTTGGTATGAAAACGAATGAACTACTGCTGCATGCAGTACCAAAGACAAATCTCACAGACATAATGTTGAACAGGAGAGGCCAAATATAGAGGAGCACCAACCAACTGTAGTCGAACTTTAAGAACAGACAAAAGTCATCTACATTACACTGTGCAGTACCTTGATCTGGAGTGGTAGTTACAGGAGAGTTTATGTAAAAATCCATCAAGCTGTACATTGAAGATCTGTGTACTTTACCGCTTCTTTTTACTGTATGTAAGTGGCACTGCAAAATAAGTGTCCACAATATGACAAAATATATGCTATGGCCCCAGTGATATTGATATAAACATATTTATGATGCACATACATAAGATGATACGTGAAAAGATCATCAAAGAAATATCTCAAGTGTGAGATTTTTATTTTTTTCTTTTTCTTTTTAATGTATTATTTGTTTTAAAAAAAAATGAGTGTGTGTTATTTGCTTTATCAGGAAAACATTTTAATGCTGTTTACTTATGAAAAAAAACAAACCCAAGCCCGTGGGTCTACACCACTCACTGGGGCCTGTGATGTGTTCACTGCAGCACTGCTTGTTAACAGCCCCCAAGCCAGGGGCTTACGTTTTCAATTCTGAAGAGCGCAATACCATGCAGCAGTTAAAAAATAATTAGGTGGAACTAGAGTACTGTCATTGAAAGATTGCCAAAACATACTAAATAAAAAGAAAGTTATAGTCTCATTATGAAACCATGAAAAATAATGTATACTCACCCAAAAAAGGATCCATAGTGATTTCCGCTAGAGAATTTCTAGAATACGACTGGGGTGAGGGGTGTCTAGAGAGCCCTTTGCTTTGTCTGGTCTGCCCTTTTCTAATGAGATGGCTGATATTCACGTGTTACTTCCAAAATTAAAAATGAATACAAGGGAGCTGGATTCCTTACTGTTGGGGAAAGAGGTTATAAATATGGAGAGAGAGAAAGGGGAATGAAAGCCTCGGTGCTGGACTGCAATTGAAGGTGTCAGTATGCACAGTGCTTCTTTTTTTTATATATATAATTTATTTTATTATCATTAATATACAATTACATGTGCAATATTACGGTTATTAAACTACCCCTTCATCAGGTCCCCCCCACCAACCCCATTACAGTCACTATGCACAGTGCTTCTTACCATATGGAAACAGACACAGAAACGTGCATGCGTTTGCTTGTAGTTCCTAGTTTTGTCTGCTGAGAGGGCCTATAAGTAGTGATATCCCAGGAACAAGGAATCATCTAGCACCCAAATCTTGGTTTCTATCCACCATTCTCCATCAAAAGGAACCAGGGCTCCCTGGAGACATGGCTGACTCTTTTACCAGGGCAGGAGACAAGTAGTGAATGAACCTGGATTACTTTGCTGTGCCAAAGGGTAAGGCAAGGTTCAAAGAATAATAGGGACACATCAAAAGGATATATAAGTCTACTGGGAGGGGTTCCCACTGGCCAAATCTGGGACTTTGAACACCCACGTAAATATCATTAGTGACAGATTAAAACCCATAGTATAAAATAATAGCACATGAGTCAATACTGATATAAATACATAGATGAATGAATACAGGGACGAGAAGGGCAAGTTCTTCCTCCCAGCAGAATGCCAACTAATAAATGTAGAAGGGAAAAGAAAAACCACCCACTGGCAACCACCATAGTACTAAGTGTTTCACACAAGAATTGCAAATGCTAAATCTTGTGGGTGAAAGTTTGATGACAAGCTTCTTGATTAGATAACAGTACTTGAAAAACTTGAACTTTACCTTGGTGACCCTGGCTGATGCCGTGATAACCAAGTGATCAAAGGTAAAACTGCTCCAATACTGGGACAAAGTGACATCACCTGCCACCTGATAAGGTGCTCTAAGGTCACAACCCTATTTCTATGCTATTCTGCCCAAATACACAATCCGAATCTTACCAGAAGGAGACATGAGACAAATCCATGCTGAGAGACATACTACAAAGAAATGGCCTGGGTCTGAAAAATGTCAAGGTCATGAGAGATGAAGGAAGACTGAAGGACTGCTCCAGGTCAAGGGAAGCTAGAGCCATGACAGTTAAAGGAAATCTTGGACCAGGGAAGAAAAATAAAGATTTTTCTTTTGATATACATTAGTGGCAAAATCTAAATAATCTCTATATTTAGATGATACGGTTTATCAATGTTAATCTCCAACGTTGATGCATATGGTTATGTAAGAAAATGTACTTGAATTTTAGAAAATAAACAACGAAGGACTTAGTGGTAAATAAGCATCATATCTGTAACTTATTCTTTAGTATGTCAGGAAAAAAATATGTTAAATATATATAGTAAAAGGAGAGAAAGACAAAATGATAAACATGGTAAAATGTTAATATTTGGGGAATCTAAGCAAAGAATACTGAATAATTCTTTTCACTTTTTGCAACTTTTCTGTATATCTGGAACTACTTCAAATAAAAAGTTAAAGATATAAATGATATTAAAATATGCCAAATTTAAGAACATAAAGTTAAAGAACACATAACTCAAATACCTTCTTTCTTTGTTCTACCCATTCTTTATGTGTGTATTATAAAACATATTTGTTTTTAATATTATGGGTTTTATACTACCTATACTTTTGTCCAGCTTTTTTCATTTATTATAGTACAATAATTAATGCCAAAATGTGACCCCAGCCCATGACCATAGAGCCCTTTACTGGATTATTTTCACTATAATGAGCATGATGAGCATGAGTCTGGAAGTACCTTAGAGAAACTGTGACACCTGGGGCCCAGCAAGGCAGGCAGAGAGAGGGCGCCAGTTCTAGAACTGTCTGATTCGGCCTTTTGGGAAACCTCAACTATCAGAGGAGTTGCCCAGAGATTTAGCTTAGGCTGAGCTGGAACTGGATGACTGACCTTCACCCCACCTGCCCACTGCCAGCTCAACCACTGCCCCCTGGCCAACAGGGGCAAGTTGAGGTCAAAGGTACTGGCGCTGAGCCATTCTTGAGCAGCTCACCTTGACTTCCAACAGGAAAGCCTTAATTTATGTCCAAGTCAGGTCACGTTACAGCTGATGTAATCACATGGCCCTCTAACTAAAGGGGAAGAGGGTGGGGACTGGACAAAGCCCCCAGAAGTACTGTGAGGGAGACAGAAGATGACAGTGCCTGGCAAAGGGCAGGTGCAGAAGAGTGCTCAGGTCTGAAATCAAGTCACTCTAAAAGATGTGACTGCAGCTTCTCTGACCTTTAAGAACACAAAGGTTGGGAATCAGAACTCCTGCCAAACCCCAGTGCCTCTCTGTCCCAATCTTTCTACCATTAGTACACAAGTTTAGCTCAATCTTCGCAAATTTCCACTAGCTGAATGGAAAAATGACACCTCTATCTAAAGTCACCTGTGTAGCCTGTACTTGTTCAAACCATTAAAGAAAAAAAAAAAAAGAACAAAAACTCTACTCAGCTTTTGTTTATTCCTTCACCATGACAGTATTACATCACAGTTTCAAATGTCCCCATTCAAATATTCCTTAATGAAAAGAGTAACTACTTTTCACCATCTGCTGACCCTGGAATTCCTAGGTTACCAAGGTCAATTTCCAAAAGCAGTATCTGAACTTCCACTAAAATCGTGACTTTTCTAACTAGAAGTAGTTTCACAGAGAACGGACCATAAGGTTGATGGGAGCAAAGTTGTGCCATTTTTTTCTTTGATTTCTCTCTAGTCCACTGGGTTACAAAACAGTATTAGCAGAAAAACTAGGGCAGAGGGACACAGAGAAGAGGGTGTGGGACTTGGCAGGGGTTCAAAGAGCCAAGTTTGGGTATTGGCTTTATCATCGCCTTGGCAGATTACTTCTCCTTGCTGAGACTTAGCCAACAAGATGGGCTATTAATCTTTGGCTTTTGCACAAATGATGCTCGTTGAGATATTCTGTGAAGTTAGAAATACTGATGGTGATATTGAGGATGACTGTCAAAAGTAAAATTGCCTTGAGGAGAAAAACTCCACTCATATCACGAGTGTCTCTTCCACAATCATCATGTATGCTCTATGCCCAGCACCATGCCAGCTGGACAAGCAAGGACAAAGCCAGGGAATATCCTCTGCCATTCTGGGAGAAAGAGACAAGACACACCATTACTTCCTTGCTACAGATGGCCAGTGCCAATTCAACGTTGGGTGAGGCTGGCTGTGAGCCAGAGTGCTAAGGGAGGGCTTCTTGATGGAAGGAGGCACAAAATGGCAAATGCCAAGTGGCAGGGAGGTTGGGGAAGAAAACACAGAGGGCCTGAAGGGAAAGTGGGGTCATAGCTTTAAAAAACCCAACTAGTTCACAATTGCTCTGCCACTCGTACTTTAGGCAAATCTCAACTTCCTCCATCACTTTCCCATCTTAAATGGTGTATCATCCTCATCACTAACTCTGAAACGCCTACTGGGAGAATCACATGGGTAGAACTGCACAGAACATGCAGTGGATGCTCAAAGAATGTTGGATAACTTCTCCCTCCCATTTGTATTCTTTGGGGCAGAAGTAGGTTAAAAATAAGCAGTGTCACCTAGCACCCAGATTTTGGTTTCTAAATACCATGCTCCAATAAATGGAACCAGGGCTTCTTGAAGAAACAGATGGCTCCAGGGCTGGGACATGGAAAACAAAAAAGACAAGCCTGGAATATCCATGGTGCCCTAAATTAAAGAAATGCTCAAGAAAAGACAGGGTTATTGAAAGAACCAGGGGACAACTTGAAGGACTGTCTATGGGCTAAAAATAGGATGATTTAAACAACCAAATAAGTACTGGATTGGGGAGGGAAATTCATCTCTCAGGTTATTTTTTTATTGCAGTAAAATTCACAAAACATAAAACTTGCCAATTGATCACTTTAATGCGTACAGTGCAGTGACATTAAGAATATTCCCAGTGCAGTGCAACCATCATCACTATCTAACTCCAGCAGTTTTTATCACCCCAAAGGAAACACTGTACCCATCAGCAGTCACTCCCCATGGCCTAGCCCCTGGCAATCACTAATCTACTTTGTGTCTCTGTGAGTTTGCCTATTATACTAAACATAATACCCCTCAATCCCTTTCTCCCTCTCTCCCCCCATCCTCCCAAACCCCTCCCCTTTGGTAACCAATAGTTCCTTCTTGGAGTCTCTGAGTCTGCTGCTATTTTGTTCCTTCAGTTTTGCATCGTTGTTATACTCCACAAATGAGGGAAATCATTTGGCACTTGTCTTTCTCCACCTGGCTTATTTCACTGAGCATAATATCCTCCAGCTCCATCCATGTTGTTGCAAATGGTAGGATTTGTTTCTTTCTTATGGCTGAATAGTATTCCATTGTGTATATGTACCACGTCTTCGTTATCCATTCATCTACTGATGGACAGATTGCTTCCATATCTTGGCTATTGCAAAAAGTGCTGTGATAAACATAGGGGTGCATATGTCTTTTTGAATCTGAGAAGTTGTATTCTTTGGGTAAATTCCAAGGAGTGGGATTCCCGGGTCAAATGGTATTTCTATTTTAAGTTTTTTGAAGAACCTCCATATTGCTTTCCACAATGGTTGAATTGGTTACATTCCCACCAGCAGTGTAGGAGGGTTCCCCTTTCTCCGCATCCTTGCCAGCATTTGTTGTTCTTAGTCTTTTCCATGCTGGCCATCCTTAGTGGTGTGAGGTGATATCTCATTGTGGTTTTAATTTGCATTTCCCTGATGATTAGTGATGTGGAGCATCTTTTCATGTGTCTGTTGGCCATCTGAATTTCTTCTTTGAAGAACTGCCTCCTCATATCCTCTGCCCATTTTTTAATCAGGTTATTTGCTTTTTGGGTGTTGAGGCGTTTAAGTTCTTTATATATTTTGGATGTTAACCCCTTGTCGGATATGTCATTTACAAATATATTCTCCCAAATACCAAAGACATACAAAGATAGATACAAAGACATACAAACACATATAGGATGCCTTTTTATTCTGTTGACGGTGTCCTTTTCCATACAGACACTTTTTAGTTTGATGTAGTCCCATGAGTTCATTTTTGCTTTTGTTTCTCTTGCTCGAAGAGATGCGTTCAGGAAGAAGATGCTCATGCTTATATTCAGGAGATTTTTGCCTATGTTGTCTTCTAAGAGTTTTATGGTTTCTGGACTTACATTCAGGTCCTTGATCCATTTTGAGTTTACTTTTCTGTATGGGGTTAAACAATAATCCAGTTTCATTCTCTTGCATGTAGCTGTCCAGTTTTGCCAATACCAGCTGTTGAAGAGGCTGTCATTTCCCCATTGTATATCCATGGCTCCTTTATCATATATTAATTGACCATATATGGTTGGGTTTATATCAGGGCTCTCTATAGTCTGTTCCATTGGTCTATGGGTCTGTTCCTGTGCCAGTACCAAATTGTCTTGATTACTGTGGCTTTGTAGTAGAACTTGAAGTTGAGGAGCATAATCCCCCCAGCTTTTTTCTTCCTTCTCAGGATTGCTTTGGCTATTCAGGGTCTTTTGTGGTTCCATATGAATTTTAGAATGATTTTCTCTAGTTCATTGAAGAATGCTGTTGGTATTTTGATAGGGATTGCATTGAATCTGTAGATTGCTTTAGGCAGGATGGCCATTTTGACAATATTAATTCTTCCTCTCCAGGAGTATGGGATGTGTTTCCATTTACTGGTATCTTCTTTAATTTCTCTCAGTGTGTCTTGTAGTTTTCAGAGTATAAGTATTTCACTTCCTTGGTTAGGTTTATTCCTAGGTATTTTATTCTTTTGGATGCAGTTGTGAATGGAATTGTTTTCCTGATTTCTCTGTCTGCTAGTTCATTGTTAGTGTATAGGAATGCCACAGATTTCTGCGTATTAATTTTGTATCCCACAACTTTACTGAATTCAGATATTAGATCTAGTAGTTTTAGAGTGGATTCTTTAGGGTTTTTTTATGTACAATATCATGTCATCTTCAAACAGAGACAGTTTAAATTCTTCCTTGCCAATCTGGATGCCTTTTACTTCTTTGTGTTGTCTGACTGCCATGGCAAGGACCTCCACTATTATGTTGAATACAAGTGGGGAGAGTGGGCATCCTTGTCTTGTTCCTGATCTTAAAGGAAAAGCTTTCAGCTTCTTGCTGTTAAGTATAATGTTGGCTGTGGGTTTGTCATATATGGCCTTTAATATGTTGAGGTACTTGCCCTCTATACCCATTTTGTTAAGAGTTTTTATCATGAATGGATGTTGAATTTTGTCAAATGCTTTTTCAGCATATATGGAGATGATCATTTGGGGTTTAGCCTTCTTTTCGTTGATATGGTGGATGATTTTGATGGATTTTCAAATGTTGTACCATCCTTACATCCCTGGGATGAATCCCACTTGATCATGATGGATGATCTTTTTGATATATTTTTGAATTCGGTTTGCTAATATTTTGTTGAGTATTTTTGCATCTATGTTCATCAGGGATATTGGTCTGTAATTTTCTTTTTTTTGTGGTGTCTTTGCCTGGTTTTGGTATTAGAGTGATGCTGGCCTCATAGAATGAGTTTGGAAATATTCCCTCTTCTTCCTCTCTTCGGAAAACTTTAAGGAGGATGAGTATTATTAGGTCTTCACTAAATGTTTGATAAAATTCAGCGGTGAAGCCATCTGGTACAGGAATTTTGTTCTTATGTAGGTTTTTGATTACCAGTTCAATTTCATTGCTGGTAATTGGTCTGTTGAGGTTTTCTGTTTCTTTCTGGGTCAGCCTTGGAAGGTTGTGTTTTTCTAGAAAGCTGTCCATTTCTTATAGGTTATCCAGTTTGTTAGCATATAATTTTTCATAGTATTCTCTCATAATTCTTTGTATGTTGTATCCATAGTGATTTTTCCTTTCTCATTTCTGATTGTTTATGCAAGTAGACTCTTTTTTTCTTGATAAGTCTGGCTAGGGGTTTATCTATTTTGTTTATTTTCTAAAAGAACCAGCTCTTGCTTTCATTGATTCTATTGTTTTATTCTTCTCAATTTTATTTATTTCTGCCCTAATCTTTACTATGTCCCTCCTTCTACTGACTTTGGTCCTTATTTTTCTTCTTTTTCTAGTTTCATTAATTGTGAGTTTAGATTGCTCATATGGGATAGTTCTTCTGTCCTCAGGTAGGCCTGCATTGCAATATACTTTCCTCTTAGCATGGCCTTTGCTACGTCCCACAGATTTTCCAGTGTTGAATTATTGTTGTCATTTGTCTCCACATATTGCTTGATCTCTGTTTTTATTTGGTCTTTGATCCATTGGTTATTTAGGAGCATGTTGTGAAGCCTCCATGTGTTTGTGGGATTTTTATTTTCTTTGCCTAATTTATTTCTAGTTTCATACCTTTGTGGTCTGAGAAACTGGCTGGTACAATTCCAATCTTTTTGAATTTACCAAAGCTCTTTTTGTGGCCTAGTATATAATCTATTCTTGAAAATGTTCCATGTGCACTTGAGAAGAATGTGTATTCTGCTGCTTTTGGGTGTAGAGTTCTATAGATGTCTTTTAGGTCCATCTGTTCTAACGTGTTGTTCAGTGCCGCTGTCTCCTTACTTATTTTCTGTCTGGTTGATTTGTCCTTCAGAGTGAGCGGAGTGTTGAAGTCTCCTAGAATGAATGCATTGCATTCTATTTCTCCTTTTAATTCTGTTAGTATTTGTTTTACATATGTAAGTGCTCCTGTGTTGGGCAGATAGATATTTATAATGGTTATATCTTCTTGTTGGATTAACCCTTTTATCATTATGTAATGTCCTTCTTTGTCTCTTGTGACTTTCTTTGTTTTGAAGTCTATTTTGTGTGATACAAGTACTGCCACTCCTGCTTTTTTCTCCCTATTAGTTGCATGAAATATCTTTTTCCATCCCTTCACTTTTAGTCTGTGTATGTCTTTGGGTTTAAAGTGAGTCTCTTGTAGGCAGCATATAGATGGGTCTTGTTTTTTTATCCATTCAGTGAGTATGTCTTTTGATTGGTGCATTCAGTCCATTGACATTTAGGGTGATTATCGATAGGTATGTACTTACTGGCAATGCAGGCTTTAGATTCATGGTTACCAAAGGTTCAAGGTTAACTTCCTTACTATCTAAGAGTCTAACTTAACTCACTTAATATGGTATTACAAACACAATCTAAAGGGTTTTTTTTCTTCCTCCTCCTTTCTTTATATATTAGGTATCATATTCTGTACTCTTTATCTATCCCTTGATTGACTTTGGGGATACTTAATTTAACTTTGCATTTGCTTAGTAATTAGCTGTTCTACTTTCTTTACTGTGGCTTTTTTACCTCTGGTGACAGCTATTAAACCTTAAGAACACTTCCATCTATAGCAGTCCCTCCAAAATACACTGTAGAGATGGTTTGTGGGATGTAAATTCTCTCAGCTTTTGCTTATCTGGAAATTGTTTAATCCCTCCTTCAAATTTAAATGATAATCTTGCCAGATAAAGTATTCTTGGTTCAAGGCCCTTCTGCTTCATTGTAGTAAATACATCCTGCCACTTCCTTCTGGCCTGTAAGGTTTCTGTTGAGAAGTTTGATGATAGCCTGATGGGCTTTCCTTTGTATGTGATCTTATTTCTCTCTTTGGCTGCTTTTAATAGTCTGTCCTTATCGTTGATCTTGCCATTTTAATTACTATGTCTTGGTCGTGTCTTCCTTGGGTCCCTTGTGTTGGGAGATCTGTGCATCTCCATGGCCTGAGAGACTATCTCCTTCTCCAGATTGGGGAAGTTTTCAGCAATCACCTCCTCAAAGACACTTTCTATCCCTTTTTCTCTCTCTTCTTCTTCTGGTACCCCTATAATGCTAATATTGCTACGTTTGGATTGGTCACACAGTTCTCTCAACATTCTTTCGTTCTTAGACATCCTTTTTTCTCTCTCTGCCTCAGCTTCCTTGTATTCCTCTTCTCTAGTTTCTGTTTCATTTATCGTCTCCTCCACCGTATTCAATCTGCTTTTAATACCCTCCATTGTGCTCTTCAACAGTTGCATCTCCAACCAGAATTCATCCCTGAGTTCTTGAATATCTTTCTGTACCTTCACGAGCATGTTAATGATTTTTATTTTGAACTCCCTTTCAGGAAGAGTCATAAAGTTGATACCATGTAAATATTTCTCAGGAGTTGTATTAATGATTCCTTTGGCATTTCGTATTTGTATATGGCACCTTCTAGTGCGCAGATGCTCTACTCCCTGGAGCTGCTCAGCCCCTGAAGCAATGTCGGGGGTCGTAGGGTAGTGGTATTGGTGCCTGGCAGGAGGGAAGAGCTGTTTCCTGCTTCCTGGCTGCTCTACCTGTCTCCACTGCCTGAACCAGTGGGCTGAGCACACAGGTATAAGCCTCTATGCTTTGTGTTTGTAGTTGCTGTAGACAGATCTTCCCTCTGGCTGGGCTAATGCCAGGTTAGGGTTTGCTGGTTTGTGAGCCAGGTGGGGCTGGCTGGGAGAAAGGTGCAGTATGCTGCGTATCACGGAGGGGTCCTTGGAGCTGTGTAGCCAGCCAGGGAGCTAGAGTGCCTGAAGATCATTTAAGGAGGAAGATTTCTTTTTCCTCCTTAAATACGAGAGTCTATATGGCAAAGCTCCCAACCTGCTGGGCAGAGTAACCCGTACAATTTTGTCTATCTGTCCTCTCTCTTGAGCAGCAAGCTCTGTGAAGTCCTTGCCCCTTTAGCAGTCCTCTTGCTAAGGGCTTCCCTGTTAGGAAGTCTCTCAGACTACCTGCCTTTCTTTTGTCCCAGAGCAGCCAATATGGATCCCTGCTTTCTACAAGTGGCTGGAATCTCAGTCTCTCCAGAATTTCTGTCTTAGCTTTCCAACCCCATAATCATGAGAATATATGAAAGCACCATGAAACGTAGGTTTGTACTTCCAGAGCAGATCTCCAGAGTTAGGTATTCAGTGGTCCCAGGCCTCCTACTCCCTCCCTGCTCTATTTCTCTTCCTCCCGCCAATGAGCTGGGGTGCAGCAAAGACTTGGGTCCCACCAGGCCACAGCTTTGGTAAGTTACCCTGTTTTGTGAGGTCTGCTTTTTTATCCAGGTGTATGTAGTCTGGCACAGTCCTCTTTCCTATTGCTCTTTCAGGATTAGTTGTATTAATTATATTTTCGTATTACATGCGGTTTTAGGAGGAAGCCTGTGTCTCACCTCTCAAACTGCCATCTTTTTTCAATGGCTGCTTTCTTGCTAAAACAACAGAGCTGCATAGTTGTGACAGAGCCCTTATGGCCCACCAAGCCTAACGTATTTACTGTCTGGCCCTTTAGAAACAAAGTTTGCCGACCTCTGGTTTACAGTTCGTCATGTTATACCAGTGTTAAGTTCCTGTTCTTGATTAACTGTATTATCAATAAAAGGAAACTCATTCCATTTTTGAAACCTTTCTGTAAGTCAAAAATGGATTGAAAATAAAAAGTAAAAAAAAAAAAAAATCCAGGAGTGTCCTTACTGCAAAGCCTTCCCAGCAGCCTCCCTAGACACAGCTCACACACTGCTGCCTGGTTTTTCTTCACTGTTCTGCCTCCTAAGAATGTTCTTCCCTTTCTATTTGTAGCCATCAAAGCTGTATCTTCAAGGATTAACTCAAGGGCCACTTCTTCCATCAAATCTTCCCTTCCTGCTTTATACTCAGGATAAGTTATGCCCATGGCAGCATCTGCCTTGAACTATAGTCAGTAACTTCCACACCCACTCCTCTTACCTCATGATGAACTCCCAAAGATGAAGAACTACGTTTTAGTCATTTCTGTACTTCTCTAGCAAATGTTGAGTAAGCGTCTGATGACTTGGATTCCTCATAAACTCCAGGACACAAGGGTTGGTGCCCTCAGTTCTCAAAAAACAAGTATTCAGAATTGAAGGAGACAGAAAGTCCTATTGGGCACTGTGTACACTGTCTGCTCCCTAAGGAGGCAGGTGATGGGAACCAATGTTGACTCAGCACCTACTCTGGGCCAAGCAACATGCTAGGCAGTTTATACAAGCTCTTTCTTTCAATTCTCATGATAAACCTATTTAGATAAATGTTATTTCAACCATTTTACAAACACAGATTCCAAGACCTAAGGGCCAAGAAAATTACCAAAGGTCCCCACAGCCAGCAACTCAAAGAGGAAGTCTAAGGGCCTTGAGAGACCCTCTCTGCCATTTCTTATTGCGACTCTGTCAATTGCCACCCACAAGCACTGGCTCACCAGTCACCTCAGGTTAAGCCAGCAGTAGGCTTGTCATTCAGCAAAATCTGACCTGCTCAGGCAGCGAGCACCAGGCAGCCGCAGGAGGCTGCTCCGCGCAGCAGCTCCACACAGAGCAGGTTTCAGCTAGCATCTTCCTTCTGTCCACTGAGTGACTTCAGAGCCGCACCTCCCACAAGCTGACAGAAGCAAGAGTCTGATGGAAGGCTTTCTAACAGAGATGTGGGCATCCACTTCCTGAGAGGCCAGGTTTTATCAAGAGGTGGGGCTGAGCTGCCACTGGGCTATGGTCTTAGATGGCATTGTCTGAGCTCCTGGCTTTGCCTATACTTCGCCTTTAAGTGAGGCAGGCCACTGCTGGGCATTAAAGGCTGGTGTCAATCAAATGTGCATTGAGCACATGTGTAGGTCATCTCTGCACTCTGTGTCCGTGGATTCATATCATGCTTTTAAACTGTATGATTTGGGGGGCAGAGTTATTGGACAGTCACAACAATGTGAACAAGTCAGTGATAGTCAGGTCCCATGGTGACAGAGGACTGCCTTGTGGTGTCTACAATAGCATCCACAATTTACAAGACAGTCCATCAGCACTAAACCATTAGATGACGACAGTTTCTTATTGTCTCGACCACACTCTCTTACGGTGTAGGAAGACAAAATCCTCTGGTGCTGGCCTGACATTATACCATGCTGTCACTCAGGAGAGGCACACCAGGTCATGAGGCTGACACTGCTGCGGGTGCTGCATACTTGGCTACAGCAAGCTGGGCAGACATGGCTGGGTTATGAGAACCACTGCTTCACTGCACCTGCTGTCACTTCCGGGTAGAAAAGACACCCACCATGTCAGAAAGCACACCTGTGGGAGGGACGATGGGACTTTTCTCCACACCACAGTACTGGGACAAGGTTTCCTCCTCTGAGCACTAACTCACCCAAGTGGCTCAATGTTTACTTGATGCAACATGCAGCATAGGCAAGGTGACTCTGCTGGGCTCTTGGTCTCCACAAGGGGACTCAGTACTTCAAACAGCTTTTCCCTTGTGGCTCTACCACCTCAATGTATAAATTCCAGGGCTGACATGATGGGGAGAAGGCAGTGGGTAGGATAAGCCCCAGCCCTTAGGTGCTTCAGGCAAGAAGTGACACACATCACTCCCTCTCACAGAATGTGAGCCGAAGTTAACTTCAAGAGGGCTAAGAAATGTGGGGGAGCACAGAAAAGTGCAGTGAGCAGTAATGTGCTGCTCCAGGTGTGCAGGATTCTCTTGAAGCGATGGGGAGCCAGTGACAGAACTAGTGGGAGTCCAGTGCCTCAAGGACTTGTAACCTAAAAACTGGATTTTTAAAAATGGAGACATAATTCACTTACCATAAAACTGACCATTTTAAAATGTGCAATTCAGTGGTTTTCCATATATGCACCCTCTGTGTGGTTACCACCACTATCTAATTCCAGAACACTTTCATGGCCCCAACAAGAAGCCACATACCCATCAGTAGTCACCCCCCATTCCGATCTGTCTTCCCCTCTTTGCTCTGGACATCAGGGCACTGAAAAAATCTAAGAAGCCTCTAGCAGCCATACACTATCCTTGACCTTAGGCCCCCTCCCCCTCAATTATTTTCTATTTGCCTCATCTATTTATCTTTTTCTCAATAAATACTAATTGTAACATCAATTAACATGTGTTAAGCCCTTGTTACATGATGTTCCACTCTTAGGACAACCTTCTGAGTATAGGAGGTGTAATTATCAGAGGTTAAAGTGATTTGTCCAAAGTCAGGGAACTGGTAAGTGATAGAACCAGGGTTCAAACCCAGACCAAACTCAGCATCTGGGCCACACTACAATCCATTTGCATATCCTTCAAAACCTTTTTAGAACAAAGGCAAAGTTATAGATAGACTGCTGCTTCATTTAATGACCTGGGTTCATTTTGTAGTTAACATTCTGGTTATACCATCAGGTGACAGTACTGCTCAAAATTAAATATCCATGGAGACGAGGCAGAGTCTGGCATCTGGCTGAAGCTGCTTTGCATATGTGTCTCCTACTCAAGAGGCCTGGTGTAACCCGGTGTTCAGTGCAGATCTGCTGAATATATCAACAAAATCTCCCAGACCTGAGGCCCCACTCCACACTCAATGGCACACCATGCTGGCCCTTCAACCAGGAGCATTTGAACAAAACCAGTGCTGCCTTCTGAGAACTCCTGGCTCCATCTATGGTTACCCACCAAGGGGCAAAAAGGCAAGTCAGGCCTTTCAACTTTCACAACAAAATGGAAGGACACTGCGTGTGAGATATACTACAAATCTTAAGACCTCCACTTCTCCATAGCCTCACCTCTGACCAAGGGTCTCTCCCGACTCATTCTCCCAGATTCTCCCACTTTGCCCCTGCCTGATAAGACACATCACTGTCTATTCTCTTGTTCCCATCCCCCAAAGACCTGCCCTTACTGTATAATAATGGAGCCTGAAGTTCTTTGCCCTTAGTCGAGTGGGTCCCAGAAAGGGCTACATGTGAGTCATGCTCCTCTGTCCTTTAGAACATTCCTTCCACGTTGCCCTGAGCCATCATCATCCTGCCAGTCTTGTCCATGCACCAAGTGCAGTCCCAGCACCTCAGAGGGCCTGGTACCTACTGGACACTCTACGAATGCTTGCTGAGTTTGGTCAGAGGCTGCTGCCCACTTATTTAGTCCATGAACCTTAAATAAAGGCCCCAGGGAAGTGCTTCTTGTGCTAAATGGCTCTGCATCCTGTTTCCACTAGTGTTTGCTGTGCAATCCCATCCTTCGCCTTGCCTTCTCAGAAGCTACACCTGAGTTTTCTGCTCAGTCACAATAGCTTCCCTTGACTGTCTTTGGTACAATTACCTGCCCTCCAGATCTGTCTCTCAGTTATTAGGCTCTTGGCTTTGAGTTCTTTCCTTACAGTCTGGTTTTGCTGAGGCAAGTGGTGGCCTTGAAATTCAACAGATTTCAAACCCAGTTAAGCCATGAAAGAACAAAGGCTTTGGGGGCAGAGAGACCTTGATCCAAACCCCGGCTATACCACCTACAACCATGGGATTTTGGGCACATTACTTATCATTCGGCCTCAGTCCCACTGCCAACTGTCCTCACAGTGTTATAATGATCACATGACATATAAAATACTCAGCACAAGATCCAATATACAACAGATACTCAAAGGTTATAGTAGGCCAATTCACTTCATTAGAATTTTTTAATAAATTTATTCATGTTTTTAGCATCCAGATAACTGATCTAGAAATATCTAGAAAGACTAAGAATACTAGGAGGGAGGGGGTATTGCCAAGTTCTTTCTCTTCTTCAATTATAAAATGATTAAGTTATTGAACTAATTATTGAATAAACTGTTAATTCCTAGAGGAACTTGAAACATTTAAAATTTCATACCTAGATGGAAAGCTAAAATCCTATGAAAAGTTCATAGAATAATCTTGAAAAATATAGGTCAGACCCAATATTGGCATCTGGGTTCATTCAGTGTGCAGGAGAAAGCTTAGCAGTAAATGTGTGAGAGGGAGATGCCATAATCATTCATTTACCCATTTATTCCTCGTTAGCATTTACTGAGTGCCCTACCTTACACCTGGCACTGTTCTACAAACTGGCTCATATCATGGAAGTGTTAGGGAAGCTCCATGTCCTCAATGAATTCAGTCTATTACAACCATGTTGTCATTAGGGAAAGGGAGAATTAGGCCCCTTTTATTATAACGACTTCCATATCCTTTATGGAAGTAGATGGAGGGGAAAGAAAAACACACACACACAAAATAATAAGACAGTGAGAGCAACTGTAAATTTTTGTGCAAAGGAGGGATGATAAAAGCAAGGCACTGCATCCAACATGTCCACATAACACAATGTGGTTTCTTGATCACAAAGGTTCTGAAACCCTTAACTGAAACCAATGAAGAAATGTTCTTCTTCCCAAAACCACAAATCCTTGATGGTAAACTTGCCGATGCCTGGAGTGCATCCCAAACCTAAACCCACCCATGAAAGAAGCTGGGTACACCTGGCTAATACATTCTCTTGTGTATTCAAGAACAGCCATCCCTGTTTGTTGTGTTGAAAACCAACCTCAAGTGACTATGGGTAACAGAGTCAACACCTCTCAGTTCAGAGTTGAGCACAAGTTCATGTGTTCTTACCCAGCCCTCAAACCTTTGTACAGACCCAGCCCAGTCAACGCAACGATGATATGTGCCCATGAGGATCGAAGTATCACAGGATCACGGTGTTCTTACATGAGAACCAAACCAAGAAAGAGGCGATATGGAAGGCTGAGCTCAGTAAATGAGGGTGGGGAGGAGGTGGGCAGGGCCACAGGAAAAGGCAGTGAAGATAAAACTAGGGGAAATAAAAATATGACTCAACATAATTCATAAACTTCACCTGGAAGGAAGCAAATTACGTAAATCCCACATCATAGGACACACCCCACAAAGTCCATCTTCCTCCATATTACAACTAAGGGGACAAAAAACAACTTTTCCCATCCTGTTTTCCTACAGGATCTCCTAAAGAATCCAACTCTCTGCAAGACAGTCCTGGCTGACGGCTCCACAGTTTGGCCCTTCACTACATTCCAGTTTCGCCTTGAGACTGATTATTTCTGGGGAGCACACATGCAATTCTCTTAGCTGCAGACAGACTTTGTGCAAGGGGCATCAGAATGCCTCACCCTCCAGCACTCCCATTAAAGGACAACTCTTGGAGTCTCCTTATAAGTGAGGTAAGTCAGTCCCCACATCAGCGGATTTCTCCATAAGTCAGCCAGAAGGACCAGGTCCTCCAGATGCTTTGTGCACAACATACCCAGTGTTAAACCAAGAAGCCATGCAAACCAGCATCAGACATAACAAAGGCTGATGGATGTGGCTCCAATGGACCCAACCAACGAGAGCTGCCAGCCTGCAAAAAGTCACGATTCACCCCACGAGACTCCTCTGACACACTCATATCTCAACAGGTACACAACTAGTGTAAACACCTCACTTGGGGTGGGAGTTGGGTAAGGGAAAAAAAAAAACTTTTAGGATGTAGAGCTCTAAGACAACAGGATACAGATTTAGGCAGAGAAAAATTCCCCAATGATGAATTTACCCAGAGAGGGCACTGGGCAGTAAGAAAATCTGAAAACCCAAAACAGAATACATTGTCTGTGCCATCATGTCGCCGGCCTATTAAAAGCCATCCTACCACTTAGCATTGTTCACAAGACCCCTTCAAATAAGCCCCAGCTGTTTCCAAGCCTTATGCAACCTACACTTTATAACCTCCAGAGGAGACGTGCTCTAGTGGACTCAGTGAATTCCTGTTTATTCTCCAAGACCTAACTCAAATGTCACCTCTTCGGTGGGCCTTGCATGACCCCACATAGAGACAGCTCAGCCTGAGTGCCCCCCCAGAACGCAGCAGGCTCAGCACTGAGGAGAAGCACCGCACGTGTATTATCTCAAGAATGAACTCAACGCACTATGCCATAATTTACTTTTATGTCTGTCCCCCTCCCTGTTAAGAGTTCTCAAGTGCCTGAGCCAGGCCCTAAACATAGACACTTAGGGGACCCCTGGGGGCCGAGGATGTGTTTTTTAAATGTCATTCCACAGGGATGGACACACTGCCAAGTACAGGGAGAGTTTACTCTGAAAAATAAACACTTCTTAAGCCGTTCCAAGAGGTAAGTGAGGCAAGAATTCTTTCCCCTACTTCATAGGTGAACAAGGCCTGGCATGGGCCAATGCCTGTATGCACTGGTAAGCTACCTGTGAGCCAGGACTGTCTCCCCACCTGCCAGGCGAGTCTAAATTTCTGTCAAATGCCAGATGACAGACCTTCAAAGGAAAACAGGTTTTATTCTGTAGCCTGTATAATAACAAAGAAGTGGCATTGTCTCTTTCTATAAGATGCTCATCTCATTTATATTTCTCACAACTATGATGAAATGTATGGTGAGACATTAAAGACAGACATGCAGACTTGAGTTTTGTGCTATTGGAAGTGGGGAGGAATAATCGTATTAAGTAATTATATGTACTAGATTTCCCTTCCATCAAAATAAACACGATCTTCTACAGTGAGAAAATGGGATCACACAACACAAAGGCAGCGAAGGCTCTGGGAGCAGACTGCCCTGGGTGAGGCCAGCTTCACCCTCAGCCTTGAGGAAGCGATTCCATGTCTGAGATGGCCTTCCCCACTGTCAGACAGGCATGGAAAACACCAGCCTTTTGGGGTCATCCTCAAGAACTTAAAAAAATATATATATATATACAATACACATTTATGTGCATGCCTAACACAAATGTAGCACAGACTCTGGCGTAAATCTTCTTGAAATAAAAGCATCTCTGCCCTCAGCAGTTGGTCATTACAACTGGCCTTAGAATTCTGAATTGAAAAATGAGTCTCTGGTGGTGAAAACATAACAAGGTTATCATTTTGGGAGGGGAGTTTGGCAATATCTGTTGACATTTAAAGTCATACCATGTCTGCAAACACACACACACACTCCTCTGTATAAAATTTCTCCACAGAGAAAAGGTCAGTGCTAGGAAGGATGTCCACTTTCTAGGCTGCACTTTCTGTAATGGTGCTTTTTTATAATAAGCACTTAATTTTTTGTAAGCAAAAAAAATATGGTTTAACAAAAAAAGTCATTTCTCCATTTCTCTTTTTTCTGATTTTAATTTTTAAGTGAATCTGACATATAATAAAAAGTCAAATCTCAAATTCTTATCATCATTTGACAAACGACATATGCTGTCTCCCCCTACTATATCAGTTCTGTGGGGAACCTGTCTCTGCTATGCCCCCAACACCTCACAGTGTCTGGTACTAGCAGGTAGTCAATATTTGTTAAATGAATACATTTAAAAGCTCAAAAACATTTTCCCAGTCCTTCCACTTCTAAGAATTCACTGTACAAAAATATTTGCCCAACTGCATAAAGACAAAGAAGATGGCTACTCAGTGTAGTAGGATTCATTACAGCCAAAAGCTGCAAACAGCATAAGTTTTCTTCAATAACACATGTTAAGTAATAAAAAGCCTCAGAACAGTATGCCTAGTTCATCTTACTTTTGTATTTAAAATTTTAACAGTAAGAAGTTTCTGCTGTTTTAACTAAAAATACCTGGAGAATAAATATATAGTGTCCCACTAGGGGTGATTTTTTTGTCCCATGTATGGCTATGAGAGATGGTCACTATCTATATTGTGTATTTCTGTAGGTTTTTAAATACATGATTACTTAATATTTTTGTAAGCATAAAAAATACATTTTTATAAAAACAGTCATTTCTCCATTTCAGTTTTTTCTGATTTTAATTTTTAAATGAATCTGACATGTAAGTTAAATCCTAAAGCACTAGACTGAGGCCCACGAGCCTGGGATGATTTGCCAAAAGGCACACAGAGCTGGCACTCAGGTTCCCTGACCCCCAGTCCAGTGTTCTGCTCCCTCCTAAAGCACAAGATAGGCAGCTGGGCCCTCTGGAACCATGAAAGGTTCTACAATCACAGAAGCTTCAATCAGGAAAAAAAAAAGTTGCATAAGAACTAATTCTTATAAACTTGAAATGCCCCATGGATTTACCAAAATGTTCTGAGTTTGCCAAGCAATTCTGATTTTAAATAGTCTGTTCTCCTAAGTAGACATGGTCTTAGATCTAACTCAGCTCCTAATTTTCAAGGGGTTAAGGGGGAATCAACCCAGATGCACTGTCAGGTCCTAAAATTTCAGGTTTATCAGGCAAACAACATCTCCTGTGGCTGTTCACAAACTCATCACCCAGGAGTATTCACCTGCCTTACTCATGCTGGCTGCAGTAAGTGCGGCTCTTTCCAGGTGCTGAAGTACATCCCCCAAGTTCTTTTCACCTCAAATCGACCTGCTATTTTTTCAAGTGCTAGACGGGAAGAATTTTGCTGAGTTCAGACCCCTCTGAAAGTTTTCAACACCACAGCACAACTGGAGTTCTCTGAAATGCATTCTCTGATGTACAGACCTGTTTTTTGAGCAGTTGATACACTAACCAAGCTTCAAATAGTTTCCTACATCAGGTGGCATGAAAATCTGGCACCAGAAGCTCAAGAACTGTCCACTCTTTCAGAAGGAAAGTTAAGAACTCTTTACAGGGACCCAAAGAAAAGAAAGTGATCCCATCTGGGTTCACTGCTTTACCAATTGGGACTTTTGGACTATTTCCCTGATCAAGTAAACCCCACAGCCACTCGAAGGGAAGTGGTGTGGCAGAACTTGGTTAATGAATCAAGGCCTTATCCCCAAACAGGAAGGCCTGAGGAACTACAGTATTGCACACAGTGAGGACACTGGACCCCATAGGACAGTTAAATTCTCAGCCTATATGTAACGTTACAGTTCACCCTCCAAGACCCTCTCTTTGATCCTTAGAACCTCAATCCTGTGGGGACAGCAGGGTGGGCTGTATCACTGCCTGTGCTGAGGGGGAAGTGTGCTGCCAAGGTGCCAAGGTTCAAACCCAAGACAACTCATTCCAGCTTTGGCGCTAGCTCTTCTCTTGAGTTCCGCCGAACTCAGAGGGAAAGCTGCATCTTATGGGTCTGAGAAGAGGCAGCCACGTTCACTGAATGGCCCCAAACTCCTCAGTACTGGTCACCACCAGCTGACACAAAGGTGATTCACCTTGAGGAATAAAAAGCAAAAGTCGAGGTCATATTCCCTGAAGCGCCCCGCAGACCTCGGTCTCTTATCCAACTGCTCCCATGAACTAAGGATGGCACGGCTGCCCAACCGAGTTAGCAAAAGACTTGTCGCAGCGGCCGCCAAGGCACCTGCCCACGAAGGGCACTGTCCCCTAGGGACGCCGGGGCTTCGCCGGCACGCAGAGAGATTCCCAGGAGAGGCCCGGCTCGTGGGCTCCCTTGAGCCCCCGACTGAGCCACCTGAGGCTGCAAGGTCAGATTCAGGTCCCATTCGCACCCATCACCCGTCTCCTATGTGAGTTACCCCGGCTGCCTCCTGGGGCCCACCGTACAAACGGGGAAACTGAGGCTCGGCGAGGAAAAACCTCCATACAAACGGGGATACTCAGCTCAGCGCGAAGACTGGAGCCCTAGCCCTGTGACGCCGAGACCCGGCCCTCGGCTGAAGGGCCAGACCGGCGCCTTCGGCGATGGGACGACCCTCCAGACGCCGCGAGAGGTCAGCTCGAGGGAAAGGGCCACCTGAGAAGGGCCGAGGTGGGAGCCGCGCCTTCCGCGCGAGCGTCCGGTGACCCACGCAGCGACCCGGCCCGAGGGCCCGCGCGACCAAGGAGGCCAGAAAGCGTCGGGCCTCGGGAGCCCCGGCACCGCAAGCCCCGGCGCCCCGACCCTCCCTTCCCGCGCTCGTGATGCGCGAACTCACCGCGGGCGGCACGGCAGCGCTCGGGCGACCTGGGCAGGACGCAGGCCCATACCACCGAGGAGCTACCACCGCCCGCGCCGGCCGCGGGGGTGGGGGCGTGGCCGTGTGGGCACCGCCCCGCCCTGCCGGACTGCGCGCGCGCGCCCCCGGGGCCAGGCCTCCCCCCTTCGAATCCGTGTACTTGGTACGGCCCGGCCCGGCCACGCCCGACCTCCGCTCCCGACTTAGCCGCCCGGCCTGTGAGTCTGGTGGGTGGGTCCCCAGCGGACTGTGTCACGGGCGCGACAGCTCCCCCGCCCGCGGCCTGCGGTTCCCCGGGCCTGCTGCCCACCCGCTCGTGGGTCACCGCGGGGCCATGGCTGTGCGCCCCGCTCCCTGGCCTCTTGCTGCCGCCCGCCACTCGCGGGTGTTCGCGGCTTTTTCTCCCCTGACAATGGCGAGGCGGCGCGCTGAGATGGTCCGGGGTTCTTCCAGCCTGGCCGCGGAGGGCTTGGATTGGGATGCTGTCCGGGGTCGGGGTGGAGGGCGCGAAGTGACCTGGCAGGGGGTGAGGACTGCACCCAGAGTGGGGTAGGGGCTGAGGGCGCCTGGGCTCGAAAAGCTTGGCTGCCTGCGTTGGTTGGGGGTGAGAATCCCACCTCTGTGTCCCGTAGTTCCTACGTTATGAACTGTGAGGATTATTAGGTGGTATAACTCACGTTCCGAAACGTTGTAGCTCAGTGCGACAGTAAGTGCTCTAGAAAGGTAAGTCATTGCCATTGTTATTACAGGCTGTGCTGCGAATCCCTTTGGGAACGGTGCAACCCGGTTGAGACAGAGCCCGTTCTGCATCCGTAAAAATGGGACCAACCAACCCACAAATAGTGTGAAAAAACAAAGCCCTATATTGAGAGGGCTTGTTACTGGGGCCCCAGTTTTAGGTTTCCTATATCCAGTTTGTCAGGAACCAGTCTGAGCCACCCCACTGAACCAGTCCCTCAGACAGGTTTGATGCATGCAACAACCCTCAGGGCAGGCACACCAAGTCCAACTAAGGGACTGAATATGGAACTCCTGCACTAGGCAGTGGACAGAGCAGAGGGGATATGCACCACCCAGCTCTCTGATACTCCCTCTCACCTTCTCAACACATTGTGGAACATTCCCCCTAGGTGTCCCAGGGAGGCTTCAGACTTTGAATCCTTGAGCCTTGCTGTAAAGCTAGAATTACTAACACTTGAGTTCTCTAATAAGAGCATCACTGGGGCTGGAAACGGGCATCTGCATTTGTGTTTTCCCACTGAACCAGTAACTGAGTCCTAATGAGGTAGGACAAGGACATAGAACAAGCATCATGATTAACTTTTCCTGCCTATGATGAAAAATGCCAAGATATAAATAGAACAGGAGGGACTCCATCTTAAGGCTAAGATTCCATTTTAAAAACTAGGGAGTTAGGTAATATTCCTAACATGTTTTGGTAATCAGCCAATAACCAAGCCTGTCTTAAGGCAGGACAAACGTGTTCCCAGGGATTGAGGGTAACCACTATCTTAGAGAAGAGCAGGATCAATAAATTCCTTGTGTTAAGTTTAGCTTACAAAATTACCAAGAGGACTGCATGTGGATGGTGGTGACATGATGTCTCTCACTGGAAAGACATCATGAGACCACATGTCAAAACTACACACACACACACACCACACTTTGCCTCATTCTTGAAAGCCTTAAAAGACAGAATCCTAAGCCCTTAAGTGCTCATCCTATTTGAGGTTGCCCGCACTCCCCTTTCTTCAAGTGTGTACTTTTTGCCTTAAATAAAGACTCCTCTCTGCGCTCTTCCAGTGGTAAGCATCTTTGTTACTTCACTATTTCATTCTATTTTCTAAGCTTAAGCACAAGTCTCCACTCTCTCTCTCCTACTTCAGACAAGCAGGGAAGGGCTACTGAGATCTCTGATTTGGGCTTGCAAGTTCCTGTCACCTGGGTGACCCAGAGAGGAATGCAGCTGTATGACCATGCTCTTTAGTAACCTGCCTGAAAAATCTCCTTTCTTTGCCTTTGGGAAGTTCTCAGAATATAATCTCACTCCATCCAGTGCTCTGTGGCTCCCCCAAATCCTGGGGTAGTAGGGACTTAGTTCCCACACTGTGCAGATTCAAGCAGACACTAGATGCCAGGTGAACCTGGCTTCAGGAGTTGGCAAGAGAGCTGCCCTATGCCAAGCATGAGTTCAATGAGCTTCCCTTTCCTCCTTCCATTCTTTGCTCTCTGCTGCCTGCAAGGCAGCTGCCATTCACTACTATTCTCGTTTTAATTAATTATTTCCTTGCCAGTCTGACCTGTTGGGAATTCTTTCTCATCCAGTCAAGAACCCTCTCCTGTCCAGGCTGAGGTTTCCACCTGGTGTGCAGGGAGAGACCTCCCCAGACTCAGTTGCCTGGCAACATTTTGGCGACCATGAAGGGACTCCTAACACAGTACTCACTAACAGTCTAGGTGAGGAGGAATTCTGTGCTACTTTAAAGCACTCCTTATCTTTTTCTTTCTTGGGCACGGTTCACCCACCCCACGGTACATCCCCCCTATAGGCTGTAGTCTTAACTTTCATGGATCCATTTCCTCCTCTCCTGGTGCCTCTTCCCTGACTCAGTCCAGCACTTGTTCCTCTCAGTTCCATGTCTAGCCACTTGCCTGCATGCTTATTTCTCTTGCCTCTTCTAGTTGTATGTCACTAAATTGAGGAGTTTCATCTCCCCTCAGGGCCATTGAAAATAGTAAGTTAAAAGGAGTCTACACCTAACTTCAGGGCCTGAACCCTTCTCCCTGCCCTTCCTTCACTCCCATCCCTGTGGCCATGGCCGGGGACGGAGTTGAGCCAGAGGGACACCTATGCGTGATGGGCCACAGAGCTTTCTGTGCATGCCCAGTGTAGGGCTGCAGGACTTTCTGTGCACGCCCAGTATAGACCCAGGTGTGGCGGGACACCTCATACAACCTGGGTCTAATACGTACTTTTGAGTTTCTGGGGACCCCTGGGCAACCCTGAGTCCCTTGGGGATCAGGGACTCCTGGTTCCCCTGGGTGGTAAGTGGTTCTTTTCCTTTCAGGTCCTGACTTAGTCGTGGGTGACACCTCCGCCATTCCAACTGACTCCCCATTAAGGTGCATTGTAAAAAAATTGGAAAGTCTTTAAACTAGACTCCCTGAAAATGGAAGAAATTAATCTTCTGCAGTACAGGCTAGCCCCTAAATGGCACTCTAAATCACATGTCCTTAGGATGTATTCTTAAAAACTGAGATACTTTTAATTAGATGAGCTAAAAAGAAAGAAGTTGATTACCTCCTGTAACACTGCTTGACCAAGCAGAGAAAAATGGCCCCCAAATGAGACCCTTAATTATAACACCATTTTGCTATTGGATATTAGGAACTAGAAAATCTTCGTGTCAGTTTCTCTGTTTGTGTATGTGTTCTCATATGTTACCCCTGGATAGTATTGCTAAACCTGTTTTGTGTCCTGTGAAGTTGGCTTAATAATCACCAGGTTAGGGACCCTATGGTCACAGAAATGTGGGTTACACCCCATTTGTAGCCAGATATGGCTGGAGAGAAATGTAGGTTAAAACTCAATTCGCAAGTTAGGTCCTACCAAACTGCTGCCAGCCTCACAGGAATTACAGCCTAGAGTAACTGTAGCCATTACATCTCAATCTATATGTTTGTATATCTATATATATAGAAACAGAAGATACTTTTTCTACCTCCAGATGGTATTGCTAAAAATTAATTCGTTTAGAGACAAGCTCTTGTAAAAATTAAGCATTCCAAACCTTTCAGAAATTCTGATAGAGAACATTCAGCATTAATGCTAATTTAAGTTTAACTGAAACAGACATTATCTTTATAGTTAACGGCATTAAAATGAAAACTTTTATTCTGCCTAAGTTTACTTAAAGTCATTTAAGTTGATATTATCTGTTAAATCTTTCCAAAAAAAAAAAAAGTAAGGCTTGAGAGAATGGCTGACTTTGATGTTTAATGAAAGCTTTGCAGATCATCTAGCTTGGTGGTTAAAAACAAGTAAACTAAACAGGTGTAGTAGGTAAAACTTTTTAATGATAATTGTGTGTTACAGTATGTATACCTAAAAACAGCTTGAAAATCTTTTTGATAACCTGAAACCTTAAAGTTTTGCTAAGTTATGGGTCATGTGAATAAATTATTTCCAAATAAGACAAAATAATGAAATGTTAATTACTGAATATAAGTTTATCCACTTTTAGCTTCCTTATTACACAGAAACTAAAAACAAATTTGTGTTTCTTTTCTTTTTAAAAATGTGTTTACATTTTGTGCTTATTGAGAAATTGCACTATGAGGAAGCACGTATTTCTAAAAGTATTAAATATATTCATAAATTTGCCAATCTAAAAAATGCTAGCATAACAGTTTATAATAGCTTACTTCTTAGTTTTCACTGAGAATTAAGGTTTCTAAAGGTTTTAAGTTCTAATTAAGACAAGTGATTTTAGAGAGAAAAGAATTATGTTTCAATAGTGCAGCCTTATTGATATTAGAATCTAATACTGTTCATTATACATTAGACTAGATCCTGAATTCTAGTTTCCTCAAAACATCTAGCTATGGCTCTCCAAACATTTCCAATTTTCTCCCATCATTTCAACTGGAGTCTTACTGTTCCTAGTCCTCATTTTCAGCCATGCATTTTTAATCTCCTTGTCAAGTTTATTCCCTCCAGAACAGAAAATCCAACTCCAGACATTGCTCAAAGATTTCACCCCACCCCTCACGCTAATGAAGATGCATATCAGCAACGCCACAAACCTAGTTGGATCCTCCTTTTATGTGCCCTTGTCCATGTTTGCCACTGCTGAGACAACTCCATGACCTCTCTACCTGACAGACAGCAAAGAACTGCTGGACCCGTAAGTAGAGACAACGTCCCTCCTCAGCAGGAAGAAGCTGCAGAAGATTGATTGACACCCACTTTCCCTTGAAATGTTACAAGGGTCCACATTCCTCGAGGAGGGAATGAGGTGGGGCAGGGACATGGGACAAGCATCATGATTAACTTTTTCTGCCTATGATGAAAAATGCCGAGATATAAATAGTATGGTAAGAACAGGAGGGACTCCATCTTAAGGCTAAGATTCCATTTTAAAAACCAGGGAGTTAGGAGGTAAGATTCCTAACATATTCTTTGGTAATCAGACAATAACCTCTCTTAAGGCAGGACAAGCAGTCCTAACTGATATGTTCCCAGGGCTTGAGGGTAACCACTATCTCAGAGAAGAACAGGATCAATAAATTCCTTTTGTTAAGTTTAGCTTATGAAATTTATCTAGAGGATTGACTGTGGCTGGTGACAAAATGTTTCTCACTGGGAAGACATCATGAGACCACATGTTAAACCTACACACACACCACCGCCACCCTTTGCCCCATTCTTGAAAGCCTTAAAAGACAGAATCCTAAGCCCTTTAGTGCTCACTCTTTCTGAGGTTGCCTTCACTCCCCTTTCTTTGAATGTGTACTCTTTGCCTTCAATAAAGACTTCTCTCTGCTCAACTTAATGCGTTTTGTCTCTGCGCTCTTCAAGTAGTAACCATCTTCATTCTATTTTTTAAGCCTAAGCACAAGTGTCCACCCTTTCTGTCCTACTTCAGACAAGCAGGGAGGGGCTACTGAGAGCTCCGATTTGGGCTCGCAAGTTCCTGTCACCTGGGTGACCCAGAGACGACTGCAGCTGTATGATCATGCTCTTTAGTAGCCTGCCTGAAAATCTCCTTTCTTTGCTTTTGGGAAGTTCTCAGAACATAATCTCATGCCAACCAGTGCTCTGTGGCTCCCACAAATCCTGGGGTAGTAAAGACTTATTCCCACACCATGCAGATTCAAGCAGACACTAAACGCCAAGTGACCCCGACTTCAAGAGTTGGCAAGAGATCTGCCCTATGCTGAGTGAGAGTTCAGTGAGCTTCCCTTTCCTCCCTCTGTTCTTCCTTGCTCTCTGCTGCTATTCACTACTACTCTCACTTTAATGGATTCTTTCCTTACCTGTCTGAACTGTTCAAGAATTCTTTCTCGTCCAAAGTCAAGAACCCTCTCCCATCCAGGTTGAAGTTTCACCTAGTGTGAAGGGAGGAGACTTCCCCAGATGCAGCTGCCCAGCAACACTACAGATTCCACTTCTAGGATCCATGGTCCCCCAACATACAGATGCTTTCTCACCTTTCCTACCATCCCTACTCTAGTTCAGACCTACTTGCACTCTCCTTTCACCTGATGATCTGAGCAGTTTCTGACTGTGAATGCCACCTCCAGTTTTTTCTACACCTACTTCCAGGAAGTCTTGCTCATGGACTGCTTTGCTCACTGCCCAACTTTCCCGTCCCTTTACCCTGCCTCCTCAAAACACACCCTCACTAGCCACCTGGAGAAAAAAAATAGGTTGGACATACACTTCATACCTTACACTAATATAAATTCCTGATAGGTAATAGATTTAAATAACTTTTAAAAAGACAGAGAAGAAAAAGGAAAAGGCCTCCAAGAAACAATGGTTGAATTTGTGTTTATCTCCAAGATATGTTTCTGAGCTAAGCCAGAAACCCCAGAAGCCATTAATAAAAAGATGGAGAAATCTGCCTATAAAAATCAAAACTTGATGTGTGATCTACAGGCAAAGTCAAAAGACTAATGACAAACTAGGAGGAAATGTTTGCAATCGTTAAGAACAGATTAGTTTCCCTAATGAAGAGCTTCTACTCATTAATAAGAAAAAGACCAATTAACATAAATGGGCAAAAGATATGAATCATCAGTTCATGGAAAAAGAAACACAAATGACTCATTTGAAGAGTTCTTCAACCCCACTTGTAAAAGAAACGCAAATTAAAACTTGGTTGAGATAGATATTTCACCTACGATAATAACAATCCAGACGTCTGTAACACACTGGCGGTGGCGCTGTGTGGAAAAAGCTCCTGTCCTTTATTGTTGCTACATTCATATGTGAATATCATCTAGCTATGAAAAAAGACAAATGAAAGCCCATTCCTGACACAGAACAATCTCTACATAAATCAATAAAAGCAAAATGCCAGGTGATGAACAGTAGGTATAAATGTTACTGCTTGTATTTTTAATAAGCATTGCTGGGGGGAAAGTGGAAGAATGTACATACTCTGTATATTTGGTATATATTTGACCTCTCTGGAAAGAAGACAAAAGTGGTAACATTGGTTGTTTGTAAAGGAGCACTGTGAGAATTGGGACTGGGGAAAGAGGCATCCCTCTGTGTGTACAAAGATACATTCCTTTCTATCTTTCACATTTTGTGCCTTACGAACAAGTACGTGTTTAAATACCCACACTTGTCCCGGGCCAAAGAACCAACCTTTTTGGTGGCTCCCAATACCTAAAGAAGAGTGACAGTGACTCTACACTTCATTTTTCTTAAGTCAAAACTAAATATGTGTGGGGTGATGGTTTACAGTTTCCTGCCAGCTCGCCTCTGTTTCTCCTCATCTTTAACCCAGAAAGAATCACTCCTTCCCTTGCTTAGCACTTTCTTCTGGTCTTTCTTTCCATGCTGGTACAGAGATGTTTTTGGGGCTAGTTGTTGTCCTATATTTTAGATGTTACCTCTTGAGTGATGCTAAAGATATGCTAGGTCGTTACAACCATGCCCCGCCTCCCCTGCCCACAGACTTCAACATAATTACTTACATACTGACTTTACTTCCTCTGTCAGTCATCTTTATAATGAAGCTACAGCCTTGGACCTTTACTTCTTGCCAATGCAGGCAGCACCTCTTCCTGCCGTACCATGAAACTGTCACCATCCTTGCCCTTCCCTGCACTCTGCGCCCCGCCTCTGCCCCCAACATTTTCATAATTTGCTTGATAACATTTACATTCTACACAGGGGCTCTCTTTGCTTTGTCTGTCGCTTGAACCTAGAAGTCAAGTTATTAAGCTTATTGTAACACTATCCAGGGCAAGCCCAGCCCAGCCCAGCCCTGTGATTACAGGGCTCTTGCTGTACAGCTGTCCTGTTTGGAGATTAATTTTTTGGTCTTTGGTTTTTCCAGGCACAATTTAAAATAAGCAGATCCTCAATCATCCCATGTATCAAACTTTTTTCAGAGCCCTCCTGCCAGCTTCTTGGACACCTCCCTGACCCCATCCAAACTGGTTACTGTCAAGGACTGAGGCTGATTCCTACCTGTGTTTCAGTTCTCATAAAAGGTGGACAGTCAGAGTTTGTAGAATGAAGGCATCTCCTAGTCTGGAATGCAAAGACATTCAAAATCTGGCCCCAGCCTATCTTTCCAGTTTGATCTTCATAACATTCCTCCACAAACTCTACACTCCAGTAAACCTGGATGAGTCCTTGTACACGCAGTGCATTTTTATTCCTCTGAGCCATCGCATCAGAAATATGGTTCTTTTCCATGTTCATAGATCCATAATCTACCAATGCTCCCACCTCCGGAAAGCTACCCTGATCTCTCCGGAAGTGATGGCTGCCTCACTACCATCCAGCCCTCCACAACCAGAGTTTTTCCTACTTTAAATCATGTCTCCAGAGTATATGGGTCTCCTGTCCATCTGGAGCCCCTCCATGACAGGTCCGTGTTAGAGGTCCCCCTCTCTCCATCTCCCCACCCCCAAGTCCTGCCAAATGCAGGCAGTGGGAGGCATTTGCTGATTAAGCCACCGAGGATTCAGGGCAGGTGGGCTGGAGTTAAGGAGCTTAGGAGTGGATAATAGGATGTAGAGGTGCAAGGGGTGGGATGCCAAGAAGGATGGGCCTGAGTTGTAGAGCCTAGGCTGGGCTTGGGGGAGCTGGAGGACTAGACTGTGGTCATTGCAGGATGAGGATTCTGTGGCCTGGCCAGGGCCCTGCCTTGCTGGGTTTGGGGCTATGTCACTGAACAGAATGGAAGGTTTGTCCAGGTGTAGTAGGCACAGGCACCACCACTAAGGACTCACCAAGAAGGCATGATCTTTTAAGGAAGAGATGGAAGGCCATCGGGATGAGGGCCCTCTTTCTGCTGCAGACAGTCCAGTCCCATGTCCTCCCCCATGCTCCAGGGCTCTCCTAAATGTAAACAACCTGAAAACTCAGCACACCTACAGCAGACAGAAAGCTCAGGGCCTGGGGGCTCAGGGCTCATTGCCCAGCAGCAGCTTTTATTTTTTTTTATTTTTTATTTTTTTTAATATAATTTATTTTATTATCATTAATTTACAATTACATGTGCAATATTACGATTATTAAACTACCCCTTCATCAGGTCCCCCCCACCAACCCCATTACAGTCACTGTCCATCAGCGTAGTGAGATGTTACAGAATCACTACTTGTCTTCTCTGAGTTGTACAGCCCTCCCCGTGCCCCCCAACATTACATCTGCTAATCGTAATGCCCCTTTTTCCCTCTTATCCCTCCCTTCCCACCCATTTTCCCCAGTCCCTTTCCCTTTGGTAACTATTAGTCCGTTCTTGGGTTCTGTGAGTCTGCTGCTGTTTTGTTCCTTCAGTTTTTTTCTTTGTTCTTATACTCCACATATGAGTGAAATCATTTGATACTTGTCTTTTTCGGCTTGGCTTATTTCACTGAGCATAATACCCTCTAGCTCCATCCATGTTGTTGCAAATGGTAGGATTTGTTTTCTTCTTATGGCTGAATAATATTCCATTGTGTATATGTACCACATCTTCTTTATCCATTCATCTACTGATGGACACTTAGGTTGCTTCCATTTCTTGGCTATTGTAAATAGCAGCAGCAGCTTTTAAACAGGTACCATCCCATGAAGCCAGCTGAGCTCACCCTGAATCAGTACCTTTTGATTCCTTGAAGCCTTTCCTTGGTCTAGAAAACCAAACGCTGAGTGAGCACTTGCAGGGGGCTCCTGCTCGCCATGGGAAGGAGGGCAGGGGGTGGCTATCATATACCGAGCGCAAGTACTGTGCCAAACATTCTACATGTCATCCAAATCTTGCAAAAGTATACACTCTTACCCTCACTTGACAGATGACTAAACAGAGGCCCTGGGGGACAAAGGGATTGGGCCCAAGGTCCCCAAGATCCCACAACTAGTAAGTGTTCAAACTGTGATGGCTTGGTGCCCCCCAGGGGGCATGTCAGGTAAGTCCAAACCCTTCCCACCTCACTCCATCCTGGGAGCCAACTGTCCCCAGTGATAGGCCTGGCTTCCCTGTGTACCCACCCATCCCTGGGGCCTCTGTTCAGCCCTCCCCTTGGAGTGGTACCATGCCCCACGTGGCTGCAGGCTCCCCCACTCACACCAGGGCATCCCCTTCTGCTGAGGGCTCTGGCTTCAGCTCTCAGGCCCCTGTTGCAGCTGGCCTGACGCTTCCCTGCTCCCGTCCAGGCTTCCTCCTTCCTGGGCACACTCTACAGCCTTAAAGAACCACAGTCCTGTTATGCAGCCCACTGCCTGGAGCAGGAACCCACTCCAAACAGGCCTAAAGTGGGCTGACCTGTCTTCTCATAAAAAGAAAAAGATGATCCCAGATCATCTTTGTGCTCAGAGAAACTAGGTTGACATCCCTGCCGATGCGGAGGGATGCGGTCAATAAACTGATGTAAGCCTCCTCCTCACTTCGCAGAAACAACAGCTGACACTCCTCCTCTCTGGCGTGGTGTCTGAAATGCCACCAGGAGCACCCCAGAACCTTTGAATAAAGCATTGCCCTGGCCCTTTCCCTCGGGGGTTCCCCTGAGAAGGCAGGGGAAATGAACGTGCAGATCCCCTAACATCACAGGGCCGTGAGGTCCCTGACGTCACAGCGCTGGCCCTGAGGCAGCCGCCAAAGCAGGGAAGCACAGAACTTCCATTTGGAGATCAGGGGCCAAAGGCGGCTTCAGCTGCTAATCAGAAGTGCAGCCTTGGCCAAGTCTCTTTATTTCTCTCCCTGGATAAGCAATCAGTTCCTTATCAGCAAAGCGGGGGAAAAGTCCTGTCCTGCCACTTTT
The DNA here is from genome assembly GCA_032199065.1 of Smutsia gigantea. Taxonomy (NCBI): domain Eukaryota; kingdom Metazoa; phylum Chordata; class Mammalia; order Pholidota; family Manidae; genus Smutsia; species Smutsia gigantea. The sequence goes on along the minus strand of JAVSCE010005810.1, from coordinate 8,857 downwards.
TCTCAGGTGTTTTCAGGCTCATGACAATGAAAAGGATGGGTGTGCGACAGCAGGGTGGAAGGCAGGTTCCCAGGTGAGCCTTACTGTCAAAAGGAGAGGAGGGAGGGGCCTGAAGACACACCTGCCTGGTCTCTAAGCCCCTGGTCAAGCGTCATGCCTGACCTTCCAGAAGCTCTTCAGTGAACACTTGGACTTGCCCCATTTTTATGGATGAGGAAACTGAGGCAGTGAAGGCTGCCACATCTGGCCAGTGCACCCCAAACCACAGATGGGGTGCTTCTCTGACCAGACCTCTTTTACAAAGGGCCCCAGACATCCCAGTTCCCTTCTGATGTCAGGGACGGCTGGCTCAGCCTGCCCAAAGCCTCCTACCATAGGCCTCCTGTCTGGTCATGAGCCAGGTCTTTATAAAGCACAGCAGAGGCCCTGGCTGCTGGGTTTAATAAGCAGATGTGTGTGGCCCTGCTGGCTTCAGGGTGAGCTGGCCAGCTGGGGGGTAACTGTGGCTCTACTCTCTGTGGACAGTGCTATGGAACTAGATAAATTGTTCCCAGGGAACAGCTGAGGGAAGGAGAGGGTAGAGGCAGCTGCGGCACTGGGACAAGAAGTTACCAAACGCTGGGGCCTTCCAGAAGGGACCTTGAAAATAGAGGGAAAAGCGGAGGCCCTGGGTACCTAAGAGCCAGCAGTGGGCCGCCTCCATCAGAATTATCCTGGGGCCTGTTAAAAATGCCAAGTCCTATCATCATCATCCACCACATCAACAAAAAGAAGGACAAAAACCACATGATCATCTCCATAGATGCTGAAAAAGCATTTGACAAAATTCAACATCCATTCATGATAAAAACTCTCAACAAAATGGGTATAGACGGCAAGTACCTCAACATCATAAAGGCCATATATGACAAAACCACAGCCAACATTATGCTTAACAGTGAGAAGCTGAAAGCTTTTCCTTTAGATCAGGAACAAGACAAGGATGCCCACTCTCCCCACTTTTATTCAACATAGTTCTAGAGGTCCTAGCCACGGCAATGAGACAACACAAAGAAATAAAAGGCATCCAGACTGGTAAGGAAGAAGTCAAACTGTCCCTGTTTGCAGATGACATGATATTGTACATAAAAAACCCTAAAGAATCCACTCCAAAACTACTAGATCTAATATCTAAATTCAGTATAAAGTTGCAGGACACAAAATTAATACACAGAAATCTGTTGCATTTCTATACACTAACAGTGAACTAGCAGAAAGAGAAATCAAGAAAACAATTCCATTCACAATTGCATCCAAAAGAATAAAATACCTAGGAATAAACCTAACCAAGAAGTGAAAGACTTATACTCTGAAAACTACAAGACACTCATGAGAGAAATTAAAGAAGATACCAATAAATGGAAACACATCCCATGCTCATGGATAGGAAGAATTAATATTGTCAAAATGGCCATCCTGCCTAAAGCAATCTACAGAGTCAATGCAATCCCTATCAAAATACCAACAACATTCTTCAATGAACTAGAGAAAATCATTCTAAAATTCATATGGAACCACAAAAGACCCCGAATAGCCAAAGCAATCCTGAGAGGAAAGAATAAAGTGGGGGGAATTATGCTCCCTGACTTCAAGCTGTACTACAAGCCACAGTAATCAAGACAATTTGGTACTGGCACAAGAACAGACCCATAGACCAGTGGAACAGACTAGAGATCCCAGATATGAAGCCAAGCATATATGGTCAATTAATATACGATAAAGGAGCCATGGATATATAATGGGGAAATGACAGCCTCTTCAACAGCTGGTGTTGGCAAACTGGACAGCTACATGCAAGAGAATGAAAGTGGATTATTGTGTAACCCCATATACAAAAGCAAACTCAAAATGGATCAAAGATCTGAATGTAAGTCATGAAACCAAAAAACTCTTAGAAAAAAACATAGGCAAAAATCTCTTGGACATAAACATGAGCAACTTCTTTATGAACATATCTCCCCAGGCAAGGGAAACAAAAGCAAAAATGAACAAATGGGACTATATCAAAGTAAAAAGCATCTGTACAGCAAAGGACACCACCAGTAAAACAAAAAGACATCCTACAGTATGGGAGAATATATTCATAAATGACATATCCGATAAGGGGTTGACATCCAAATTATTTAAAGAGCTCACACACCTCAACAAACAAAAAGCAAATAAGCCAATTAAAAAGTGGACAGAGGAGCTGAACAGACAACTTCTCCAAAGAAGAAATTCAGATGGCCAACACGCACATGAAAAGATGCTCCACATCGCTAATCATCAGGGAAATGCAAATTAAAACCACAATAAGATATCACCTCACACCAGTTAGGGTGGCCTCCATCCAAAAGACAAACAACAAATTTGGTGAGGATGTGGAGAAAGGGGAACCCTCCTACACTGCTTGTGGAAAGCAGTATGGATGTTCCTCAAAAAACTCAAAATAGAAATACCATTTGACCCAGGAATTCTACTCCTAGGAATTTACCCTAAGAATGCAGCAGCCCAGTTTCAAAAAGACAGATGCACCCCTATGTTTATCGCAGCACTATTTACAATAGCCAAGAAATGGAAGCAACCTAAGTGTCCATCAGTAGATGAACGGATAAAGAAAAGGTGGTACATATACACAATGGAATATTATTCAGCCATAAGAAGAAAACAAATCCTACCCTTTGCAACAACATGGATGGAGCTAGAGGGTATTATGCTCAGTGAAATAGGCCAGGTGGAGAAAGACAAGTATCAAATGATTTCACTCATCTGTGGAGTATCAGAACAAAGAAAAAACTGAAGGCACAAAACAGCAGCAGACTCACAGAACTCGAGAATGGACGAACAATTACCAAAGGGAAAGGGACTGGGGAAGATGGGTGGGAAGCGAGGGATAAAGGGGAAAAAGGGGTATTACGATTAGCACACATAATGTAGTGGGGGTGGGATTTGGAGAAGGCAGTATAACACAGAGAAGACAAGTAGTGATTCTATACCATCTTATTACGCTGATGGACAGTGACTGTAATGGGGTGTGTGGTGGGGACTTGATAATAGGGGGAGTCTAGTAACCGTAATATTGCTCATGTAATTGTACATTAATAATAGCAAAAAAAATTTAATAAAAGGAAAAGACAAAAAAAAAAAAGCCAAGTCCTACAGCATCCCCACCCCCAGTCACTGGATCAGAATCTCGGAAGGCAAGCAGAAACTGAAATTTTAAATAAGCTTCATTCTTATCCACATTGGAATGTGAGAACTGCTGCCTTATGGGTCATCTTGGCCAGACCCGGGGTCGGGGTGCTGAGTACAGCTCAGAGGGGTCCTGACACAAAAGCAGATAAAGAGAACGACGTGTTCCCTGTAAAGCGTAAAGCCCAGATGACCACATGTTTGGCTTCTTGAAGCATTAAAAAAAATTTCCCCAGACCTTCCTCACTGCCTCTCTGCCACCCCAGCACCCCAAGGTCCCTCTGACCACATCCAAAGTTCACCAAGTTCTAAGAGGCAATGTGACACGAAAACAAACAGAGCCTGTGGCAACAACAGATTGGGTTTCTAATCTGGATGGTGCCAAGGCCAAGCCAGCGATGTGGACGGGTTTGTGGGGCCTTGTAACCAGCCCATTGGGGTCTGGGTGAGGATTAAATGAGCTACTGTGTGTGAAGTGGCCAGGCAAGTGCATAATGGTTCTCAGGGACCAGATTCCTTTCTCCATTATGCAACCAGAGCTGAAATCCTTCCCTTTGCACTGCAGGAGCTAAGGCAAGCTGCAGAGCAAGGTGGGGGGGTCCCAGTAAAGGCCAGCTGTGAAAGCCATATCCTCCCTCCCTCCACATTCTGGTTCATGTGCTGTTAGGCCAGGACCTTTGCCCACTCTCCTCAGTACTGCAAAGAGGCCCATGATTATGGTCCATAAATCTCGGGCTGTTGCCATGGCAACAAGAACCCACAGACAGCCACCTGAAAGGGCCTCTGAAGAGAAGCCTGCTTGGCTCCCATTAGCGTTCAGTTCAGACGGCACTTACTGAAGCATCCACCGTGCCTGTGCTCGGCCATCCCTTGGCAGAGATGGAAGTGGGTCAGAGCTGGTCCCTGGCTTTGAGGGGCTGGAGATCTCCTGGTCAATTTGCCATCAAGAACCTGCTGGCCTCATTCAGTGATTCTCAAAGTGTGGTCCCCGAACCAGGAGCATCAGAAGTAGGAATTTGTTAAGAAATGCCGAATTTCAGGCCCCTCCTCAATTCTACTGAATCAGAAATCTGTATTTCAACACCCCCGCCAAGGTGATGCTGATGAAGGCCAAAGTTTGAGAACCACAGATCTAATTAAGACCTCACAAGATCCCAAAAGATGGGTCCTGATGTTCCCATATCACAGAAGAGAAAACTGAGGTTCTGTCCATTCTGGTGGGCAGACTAGCTGGCAGTTTATTGAAGGGTTGGACTCCCAGGTTCCTCCCGTTGTCAAGTTCTACCTCTTCAGCCCCTGTGATTAAGTAATGAGCAGCTCTTATTCTTCCAGGCCAACAGGTGCATCGGCAGAGTCAGGGGCTGAGCCGGGACTGAGCAGGGAGAAACGAGAGTCTCGCCATAAACAGAAGAGCTGGGAGGAGAGTCAGGAAGAGCAGCCCTGGGGACAACCTCCTGCCCCCACCGTGGTGACGCTGAGCTGACACGATGCTCCCTCACCAAGGCCATCCAGGCTTCTAAGTCCCTTCCCACCCAAACCCCAGTCTTAAGACCTCCTTTCCTGTGTTCACTCACCTGCACGCCAGGTTGGTCTCTTTCCACACATCTGCCCCCACAGACCCTCAGGGTCCCATCTTACACAACATTTGCCTGGACACCCTTCTCCCCAAATTTGGAATTGCCTCTTTGGCAGCTAATGGCTTCCAGCCTCTTTGTACACATCCCGTGACTGGACACCCGCTGCCTTTTCAGGCAGCCCATCCACCTACGAAATCTCTGCCTGGCTTAAGTTTCCCTTTGAATGAGCTGACATATATCCCTGGGTAACTTCCACCTTTTACAATATGAGCTACTCTAATCCCTCTTAACACAGATCAAAGGCTTATTTGTAAAGCATGATCAAAGTAAGAACATCTATGCCAATACTTGCCAACAGATAAACAAAGCAGGTAGAACATTCTAACCCATTACCTGGAGGACAGTAGGAGCAAGACCAGGGTGGGAGTAGACAGGGTGGGGAGGAAGGACAGGAGGAGGTAGGGGAATGACAGCTGACTTGGAGCCTCCTTCCTGCCACCTACTGCCTGTGGGACCCCAGCAGGACCCTTTACTCAGATCTGGGGGGATATTAACAGAGTTATTTTAATCATTTTGGCAACATTGACTCTGCCAAGTTTGCCAAGAGAAAAAGATGATGCCGTAGCAGGTTTCGCAGGGGCCGATGCACATTGGGGCCCCATTCGTAAAAAAATATATTACCAATAGGATAATCCAGAACTTGTTTCATTTTGTTGAATACAGTCACAGGGGCATGGTTTGTAATGACAGAAAAGTCACAACTCACTCATAGTTTCATCATCTACAGCTGTTTTTGGTTTTCAGGACTACTTTTCACCGGATTCTTTCTCAAGTGGCCCTGAAAGCATTTCGGAGGGGGAGGGGGCCTGGGGGCTTTGCCCACATTTGGGCTCAGAGAGTCAGCTTCCTGGGCGCTGCAAGAAGCCCTTTGCTTCTGAGGGAGGTTGGGGGTCTTGTCCACAAGGAAGGAAACCTGATCAGGCCCCCACGCGGATCCTCGGGGATTTGGGGGGAATAACAGGATTATTTTAATCATTCTGGCAACATTGGCTCTGCCAAGTATGCCAAGAGAAAAAGATGATGCTGTAGCTCAGGAAATAAAAAACAACTCTGGCCTCATTTCCCAGAACGTGTTTTCCAAAAGGGATTAGTTTTGCATGGGAAGGAAGGAACAAGGAGCCCTATAAACTCCCTCCTTGTCTGGGGCCATCCAAGCCAGGTAACACCTGGCTGTTCACACTCTTGGCTTCAAGACGGTGTCTCCTTTGTGGAGGTCATCCTCCCCTCCTTTTAAAGAGTCTCCAGAGAACATCCTAACTCCTGGCCTAAGCCTGGTACCTTGGAGTCTACAGTTCCAGGTGACTACTGGTGCCCATGCCACGGAGAGTCCAGGAGCCTCGCAGGCTGTGGGCAGCACACCCCATCCATCTCTGTTGGCCTGCTTGCAGAGGAGACTCCATCTCACCCTCCCAGCACCCCCTTCTCAGGCCATCTAGGGCAGTGGCTTCCAAACATCAGCAGGCAGAGGAATCCTGGGGCACTATGTCAGGGAACCTCACTCAGGGGCCAGGAGTCCGTGCACATTTCCACAAGCATTTCACCCTGTAGGTGGCCAGGCAGCACAGAGCTAGAGAAATTAGGGCTGGTTCCGCAGGGACTTGGCCCCATGCCTTACAGCTGGGCTAGCAACCCCACTGGAACCGTGTGGCCTTGACAGGCCAGCCCTGCGCCTCCCAGCTCTGCAGCCTCAGGCAGTCTATTCCACTTTTTCCAGCTAAAAATGCCTACCTGATCTACCTTGAGGGATGAAAGAAGATGAGCATGAAGGTCTTTCTGAGCCCCACCAGGCTCTGGCAAATTACCCAGAGTTTTCAGTTTGGCCTGGGAGCTAAGGGCTAGAAATGAGAAATGAATGCAAGATGGAACAGGGTGAGAGCAGGTGAGCAGATTATGGGAGAGGGAGGGCCACCAGCATCTGGCCCCACCCTAAACTTAAAGCCAAGAGTTAAAAACAAAACTCAGCACAGAGGAAACTTCAAGGTCACCACAGGCAACTGCCTCGTTTTACAGGTGAGAAAACTCAGTCCGGAGAGGTTGAAGCACTTGCCCAAGGTCACACAGTAAATCAATGGCAGAGCTGGGACTAGAGGCCTTGGTTCAGCACCCCTATCCAGGGGTGCTTGTCCCTCCGCACCACCAGGCCTGGGCATGGGTCAGGGATGGGCCCCATGCCGGCTCCTTCCTTCTCCTACCCCTACTCCACTTCCAGCCTGGGACAGGATGGAGGGCATGGTAGAGCCCCACCAGCTACTCTGCTCCTCATGTAGGCTTGTCTACACCTATCCTGCCCCCAGCTGCCCTCAGGTCTCAGTTTCAGTTGGTCCACCAAGTGCAGGCAGCCCTCTCTTGGCCCTCCTTGCCCTGAACCAGACTTCCCTCAGAGGGTCAAGGAGGGCAGGGCAGCCAGCCTCTGGTCCCCTACCCCTCCATCCTGCCTTGTTCTGGGGCTGAGGAGGCACCCACCTGGGCAGCGGGGGGTGTGGGTGCCACCAGCAGGGCCGACAAGCCTGGGCAGGTCCTGTGCTGAGGGCTGTCCTGCCTTCCCAGGGCTTAAGTCCCATGGCGGCCTTTTATGAGGCAGAGAGGTGTGGTGTGAGGGATTAGGGGTGTAGCCCAGGGTATCCATAGCTGAGAAATGTCTCCACCCAGAGTACCCCTGCCAGGCACTGAAGGCACCAGGCTGAGGCTGGAGCTGTTTCCAGAACACCTGCCCTGGCCGAGGCCCTCTCCCCTCACAAAACAGCACAGAATCCCCATCCAGCTTCCCATGGGGCTGAGGACAGGGCCCAGAGGACTGAGGCCCATTCGGGACACGTGACCTCCTCAGCTCCCTGCGGTCCTCTTTGGGGGCAGGGACCACTGCATCAGAAGCCAGACAGATATGACAATTTCCATCTACTCTGGGACCTTGAACAAGTTATGCCACCTCTGAGCCTCAGGTTCTTCATCCGTAAGACAGAAATAATTATGATACTCACTTCATAAGATTGACACAGTACCTAGGTAGGTACTCAGTCATTATTGGAGGGAAGGAAGGGAAGAAGGAAGGAGGGAGGGAGGGAGGGAAAGGTAACAGGGACAGTGAGGGGTCTAGAAACCTGTCCAAATACAGTTTAGCAGCCTTATTCCCTCAACATTTACCTTGCCTGATCCAGGCATGCCTAAGGTGTCTCCCCATTTCCTACTGCCATCCTTGAATGTCCCCACACTTTGTTCGCATTGGCAGGGTGTGACTCCCTCCCGGTCCTGCTGGTTGACTCCCAACAGGCCCTGCACCCAGGTGATCTTCTTGATGGTGCCTGGCTTAGGAGTGACACATGACCTGGTTCTGGCCAATAAAACAGGAGGGGAGGTCTGCTGAGAGGCTGCAGGGAAGGGATTCTTGGCTCCTAAGAAAGATACCAGAGGAAATGGACCCTTTCTGTCTCTAGATATTGTCATGTCCTGGTTAGAACACCCAGAACTTGTGCAGCTATCTTGTGGCCACGAGAGGAGCTGGCCTGAGGATGAAGCCAATGGTGAGAACCATAGAGCAGAACTTTGCTGAATGGCTGGTCACACTGTACCAGCCACCCAGCCTGCATCTGGGCTTCTTTCCATGTGACATAATGAATGTCCTTATTCATCAAGCCAGCTGGAGTTGGGGTTTTGTTACTCACAGCTGAAAGTATCCTACCTGATCTTCTCCCCAACCCCTATGCTCATCACTCCCCATCACCAGTCAGCAGAATCCCTTCCCTTGTGCCCATGGAAGGGACAGAGTATCTGTTCTGGGCAGTCTGAGAAGGGTTCTAGCAGATGGCATTTGCAGGATGCCTAAGAGTTTTATGAACAGATAAAAAGGATGGGTTCCAGACAGCCTTAACAAGGTTGGTGAAGGTGTAGCTTGTTTAGAGAACACCTGGTAAGGCTCAGTTAGGCCGTGGGGGAGTGGTGAACAGGGGCTGGAGAAATGCAAGGAGGCCTGTCATGGGGCTGACGATCTCGCCTGGGAGTTCCTGTATTCTGGG
>JAVSCE010005809.1:0-70809 GCA_032199065.1 Smutsia gigantea | reverse complement strand
TCTGATTTCAAAGGCCTGGAGTTGAGTTGAGTTTCGGCCTTGGCACCGAGCTCCCAGAGGCTGCTGATGCTGTGGTTCCTAGAGCTACACTTTGAAGTGTCAGAGGATGCTTTCCTCAGGGGAAACAGATTTTAACATTCTAATGGGAAGCAGGAGAAAATAGAATGCGTTTAACCAAATTCGCTTTCCAGCCAGCTTAGTTGTATAACAGAGCCCGGGTGGACCATTGATTCTGGAGCATCGGTATGGTTCGTTTCAGGGAAGTAGGTTGTGGGACAGGAGATGGGGCTGTGCTTGCCAGCACGTCTGTCTTCTGCCCCAGCAGTGACCTGCCCGGCCTCCCCTGCCACCTCACAAGCTCCCAGCCACCCCACTGTACCCCACGTGCCAAAAACTGCCAGATGTGAAGTTGAAAAGTAACCAGCCAGTAAGTTGGTGGAAACTCCTCTGTGCCTGACTCAGCTGGTCATTTCCACTCACATTTTTTTTTTCTTTTATGAGAAAAGTCCTCTTAATCCAGGTCTCATTTTGGTTGAGATGTGGGGGGAAACATTTTGACAGAGATGCTTAGCCAGGACCTTGGCCATGAGCAGATGGTGTGATTTGAGAAGGAAGGTGGGTCATCGGCTTACCTGGGCACATGGCCTTGGGGGAGGAATGAAGAACCACGTCTGGGCAGGTCAGCTTCTCGCTCACATAGACCTAATGGGCGCTCAGCCAACACTCAGTGAGCTAGCTCACTCCTTCCTTCCTTTCTGTATCTGTGTGCTGAGCCCTGGGCCGTAGCGGAAGAACCTTCGCCCAGAGACAGAGAATCCCACTTCAGAGCTCCCCGTGGTGGTCCTTATATTTAAGGAATCCTCTCCACTAGGGGAAGCAGGGATTCCCATCACCTCTCCTTCACACTCTCCTCTTCTCCAGAAAACTGACACACGTTGCAGGGCCAAGTGGGCATGCATGGAGACTACACACATAAATCCTGAGGGGTTTCAGAGTAAATAAAGAAAGGGGTGGGATGGGTCCGACTGGGCTCCCCAGGACATAAACCTGGGGTCAGGAATGAAAATGGAGAGATAGTCCTTTAAGCATCCCTACCTTTCTGGACTCTTAAGGTGCCTCTCTTTAGGCTGGACAGACTTGACACAACCTAGACATCAGTGCATGTCCTTTTTCTGAAGAGAAAGGAAATTCATTAGCTCTCTCTGCTCACTCACTTTCCTGTCTAATAGTCCCTGGCAAGCAGGAAGTTCTCCTTTGTGTCTAACCCGAACCCATCCTGCTCCTGCATGAAAAAATTGTCATGTTGGAACTGTAACTGACCATGTCTCCAGTATTTTCTGTCTGGGTAAGCAACATTTTTCCCAGCAGACCCACTTTCTCTCACTTCAGGGCAAAGCTCCATGTAATAGAGAAACAAGCCCAGAGAGATCATAGTTGAGACTGTCTCCAAGGCCCAGGTGAGCCAGAGCAGGTTGGCTAGTTAGGGGTCATATTTGCTTTCCAGCAAGCCACCAAGGCTGTCGTCCCAGTGACCCCAGTCAGTTCCAGAAGGACAGTGTTCACAGGAACCTGGTTGAGTCCCATGCCCTAAACTGTCCAGTGGCCCATTCTGAGCAGCTCAGAGCCCCTAGGGGCTGGAACCTCTGGTGTCCTTCCCACCATCCCTAGCTGATTGCCTGGGAGTCCCTCCTCCTCCCTCCACAGGGGCCGGGCTGAGAGAGGCCCTGGCATCTGCTGCCGAAGCCGTGTGCCTGAGGAAAGTGGGGCATGGAGGAGAGAAGGCACAGGCAGGCCTACCCTCCAGTCACAACCTGTTCAAGCTTCAGAGCAGGAGTATTTTCCTCTTGGGATCACATAGGGATGTCCTCAGCCCAGCCTTGCTGGGGTGGATCCCAAGTGACATCAGTAAGGGCAGAGAAGGGGTGTCTGCAATGGGCTGTCTGCCCTTGGAGATCTCCTAATCTGATGAAGGAGTGTGGTCATTTCCCTGGGGTATGGACCACGGGAGATTAGAGCAAACTCCTAGCTGTATACTTGAACTCGAGGGAAGAGACTTGAGTTCTACTATGGGATGGCTAATTGTAATAAGGGAGCTAGGTTCCCCATTTCAGAATTAAACACATACAGAGGTCGTCTAGATAAGGGGGTTTTTGAACCCTGTTGTGCATGGGAGGAGATGGAACGAGATACTGGATCAGTTAAGGAGGGTTCCCCCGGAAAGGGCAGCAGTGGACCTAGCAGGCAGAATCTGGTGAAAGAGGGTAGAAGAGACCACCCTTATAGGAGGGCTCGTGGAAATCAGAGTGGGGGCCAGGAGGAGCGCGCCCAGCAAGCGTGTGGGCCGGAGGAGCTGAGAGCTGTGGTGTCGCTTTGTCACGTGTGGCCCCTTCACGCCAGCTGCATGACACACTCCCACACGCACAGGCAGCCACTCGCTCACCTCGAGAGGAGAATGGTGTTGAAGTAGCTTCTGCTCCCTTGAGGACAGGGCAGAATGTAAGTGTTCGGAGGAGGAGGAGCAGGGGCTGAGGGCCTGGGGGGAGAGAGGGATTTGGGCCCCTGCCCTCCTGGGGGAGACCTCACGGTGTTATGAGTTGGCTTCAGCATGGAGCTGGCCTGCGGGGCAGCTTGCATCTGTTGGGGCAGTAGGTACCCTTGGTCAAGGGTAGCCGTAGCCCGCCCGGAAGCCTGGCAGGGGACGGTCTGTGCAGCCTGGGCTGTAGCTGTCATCCACCGGCAGAGCCACACGCAGCGGGGCTGCTCCCTGCCCCCCAGCCCGCGGCCCTCTTCCTCCTGCTGTCCTTCCCTGTCTGTTGGTCTGTCACTCGGCAAGAGTGAAATGCTCCCTGCTCCAGAAGCATTTGGTGCTTGATAATTTGTGGATTATAGCTAACTCTCGATAAAGCTTCCCCTAATTGCTGGGCTCACCTCAGGTTCCATCATCAAAGCAAAGCCACGAGGCCCCCTCTCGCCCTCCTTTCCTTTTTATTATCTCTTAATTAATCACTCTGGCTTTCACACTTAGCAGATAATTACAGTCTCCTGGGCACGCAGCTCATTTTCATAACCTCCTGCTCCAAGCCAGCAGCAGAGGGGGATGGGAAGGAAGCGGGAGGGAAGGGGAGAGGGGAAGAGGTGCAGGAGGAGGGGTGAGACCCCGGGAGGAGGAAAAGGGACGTGGGGCAGCAGCAGGGCTGCATGGAAGGTGAGCACAGGGCCGTGGAGGCTGTGCCTGTGGGTACGGAGGCCAGCTTGCTCCTGGGGAAGGGCCCACCTTCCCTACTGATGCTGGCTCAGCCTGAGCTGCAGGGCGCCGGCCGCCTTGGCCTGCCCGGAGCTGGGGCAGCGTGGGGCAGCACAGCTGCACAGGTTAGTGGGCAGGGATCTGAGGGAGGAGCAGGGGATGGATGGTCCCCAGTGGAGTTCCTTCAACCACGTGCTTGGTCTTGGGGCCAGCTGCGGTGGGAGAGGCTGTGACCGGGAAAGGAGGGCAGGGCCAGTGTCCAGTCAGGACCCGGGTCTTGGCCTGGGAATTGCTCTGCTCTGAGGAGAGCAGGGCACACATCTTGGGGCTGAAGGATCCCTCAGTAATATCAGATGAGGAGGCCTAACTTCTGTTTACTTGTAGGCACTCTCCCTGGGGTTTCACAATATGCTGGTCACCCCCATTTTAGAGATGATAAAAAACGGGCTCAGGAAGATTAAGTGCAAGAAGGGAAGAGGAGAGCTGTTCCCCCTGGGCCTTTGGCCCTGGCATCCCTGCAGGGCTTGGGGCTTCCCACAGGCTTCCAACCCAGAGGTGAGCAGAGAGGACACGTGCCCAGATTATGGATTTGAGGGGCTCAGAGACAGAAGAGTTCACCCAGAGAGTCAGACACAGTCCTGGACTGCAGCCCCATGCTCGGCACGTACTCCTGGGTCTGTCCCTCATTCCTGTCCCTCGTCGTGGCTCTGCGACCTGGGCTTCTGCAGGTGTCGGGCAGGAGGTGATGGAGAACAGGGAACAGCTGCTTTTCCCTCGCTATGTTGAATTTTTTTCATGACCCTAGCAGAGTGTGCCTGGTCTCTAGAATGTAGTCAGTTGGTTGGATTCTATTGCTTTTGCCCGTTAACTAGCTGGGGGACATCGGAATCATCATATGCCCTCTCTGAGTCTCGGTTTCTTCCCTGGAAAAAAGGGGATCTTGAAAAGATGGCAGGAGGTCTATGTAAAACGGTCCCTGACATATGACAGGTGCTTAACAAATGGTAGCTGTTACTAATACTACCACAGTAACTGTTCTTACCGTGCTATATGAAAGTGCCCAGCCTCTGCGCAGCAGGAACCGACTTACAAGACAAGTCGTTGTTTTTAAAAGCGCATCAGGGACGGAGGGTCTTTTTGTTCAACTTCCTCAGTAAAGGAGGGCACAAAGTTTCCATCCTGTGTTCCTTCTGGGTTGTGCCATTGAGCGAAGCCTTGACAGCCCAGGCCACTCTGTCCCCGAGCAGTTTTTCTTTCCACAAATAAGTTTTCTGTTCAGGCCAAGGCTGCTTCCAGCTCAGAGCTTATTGCGTCGAGCTCCAGGCAGGGTTCCTGGTCCCTTTGCTGACCTCCAGGGCTCAGACTGTCCCTTGTGCTGGTAGCCCAGAGCTTGCAACTTCTGACTCTGCTGCTGGCTTCCTGGGCATTAAAACAGAGTGCTCCCCACCGGAGAGGCAGTATAGAAAGAGCACTGATGGTGAGTCCAGCTGTGGGCTTTAGCCCCATGGGAGCCTGCCTTGGAGTGACCTCACAGTGACCTGGGACAGTGTTCTTATCATAAAACGAGAAGGTTAATCTCCAAGGTTCTTTTTGGCTGCAGTTTTCTGACTCTTTGCCATCCTGTGGGAGTTCATGAAAAGGACTGGTTCTTCCTGAATGAGGCCCTGGATCTCTTTGATTTGATTTGCATGCCAAGGCCGGGGTATTGATTTCAGAGCACTGGAGCTGGGCACCGAGGGAGAAGCATTATTTGCTCAGGAACCAGGATGGAAACAAGCGATGTATACATTTTCAGATCTGGTCTGGACTTAGGGTGAGAACAGGAGTGTCCCCCCACCAAACACACCCGCCCCACACACACACATGCTGTCTGCTGCCCTGGGGATGGTCCAGCCTGTGTGGGCAGGTGGGGGACCCCAGACCTCCGGTGGGGGTGCTTGTGTGTACATGTTGGTCAGTGTTTCTCCCTGAAGAAACACTAGCTTCACCCTGAACTTTAGCTTTGGTCTATGAAAAGGTTGTGAAGAGTCTTGTGGGAACATAAATATTTGGCAGATTTCTTTCCCTGAAAGCTATTTCTTCTCTTTTCTTTTTCTGGGAACTTTCGCCAGCAAGATGAAGGCCCCTCCGCCCTGCCCTCCTCCCTCCCCTTTGCCTGAAACTCCCAGCCTCCTCTCTCCTCCCCAGATGAAAACAAAGTGAACTGGTGGGTACTGGGAGTCATCTCAGAGCAAAGTGGGCCAGAAGAAAGGAGTGAAGCAACCCACGACTCTCCCAAGAGGAGAAATTATAAGAAGGGAGGAGAGAGGGAGAGGGAGAAAATAAGCAAATGGCCTCTGTGGTGAAAAGTGAATTCCAGACATTTAAAATTCTTTTGGTTTTAATCATCTCAGAGCCCGAACAGAGGCGAGCTGTGGGGGAGGGGAAAAATGAAAAGCAGGGCTGTCCACCAGTAGCCAGTGTGTGGGAGCCTTGGGCTGTGGGTGATGCCTGGGCCCCATGCTCGTCTCCCACCTCCGGCATCCATGCTCTCAGCAGGTCCCTCTGCCGGGCCCTTTACCTCATTTCACAGCCTTCCTTTTTACGCTTGGGCTTGAAGCACTGACCTTTCAGATTTCTATGGGATTCCAAGTTCCCTAAGGCCCTGGATGGCGTTTTGTTAAAAACAAAACAAAAATAACAAACAACAGGCCCCAACCTCTTCCCTAAGTCATGCCTGGGCCTCTTCAGTGAGAGTCGGGCCCTCAGAGAAGCTTCTAGGCTTGTGTTCCTCCTTTGTAAAACAGATTTGAAGAGATGAATTGCGCCTGGAAGAGACTTCAGAAAGAAGGGGGAAGTTGGAGGTGGTGGGAGTGGGCGGCGGTCTGCGCCGTATTCTAGGCTGGGATATCTGGGGCTGTCGCAGGGACAGCCCTGTGAGGGGCCTGGGGGACCTGGGCTGAGTGTCTGCCCTGCCCTCTGTTTGCCATTCCTGGTTGTCAGGAAAAGCAGCCAACGAAATCCCGGACACTGGAGAGGGGAAGGAGTGTGTCCCAGGCCAGGGAGACAGGTGGGTTTGAAGGGGAGGGGGTGAATCAGCAATCCCGACAGCCCGGTGAGGTGTGAAATGGGGAGGCCAAGGGGGAAGCAGAGCCTGAGGCCAGCCTGGAGAGGAGCTGGAGGCGGCCAGGGAGGACACACTTCGAGGGTCCCTCCTGCCGTGCTCAGCATCTTCCCTTTTTCTGAGGTCCCCCCATTCCACCTTCCCCCCAGCTTTGAGTTCTCTCTTCCTCCTCCCCCGGAGGCAACTCTCTCCATGCTCCTGCCCCCCCCCCGTGGTTTCCCACGCACCCCACCCTCTCTCCCTCATACTTTGATTCCTGGGTGTTCATACTTGGTTTCCTCAAGTGACCTCCCCCTCCTGGTCCCCGCTTGAGGTTGCCCACAGTGGCGGCTCCAGGGTGTAGTGGAGTTGATCTTAGACCTGGAGCTGGGCCACCTACATTTTCGTCTTGACCCTTCTTGGGCAAGTCACGTGCCCTTTCCAGGCCTCAGTTTATTCAGCTGAAGAGCAAGGAGCCCACTGCATGACGCCCAAGGCCCTGTACGTGCTCTTCAGCTTGGGTCTGAACCCAGGCCTGCTGCCTGCCGTCAGCCCGCCCCTGTGTAAAGCATTCACCTTGCTGTAGAGAGGGGTGGCATCTCCTTCCTGGCGTGATGCTGAAGGTTGCATTGCATCATCTGGGTAGCCTGCTCAGCAAGGTATAAGCGTGCAGTGTATGTTAGCTCTGACTGTTCAGTTGAATCCTGATACGCTGTGGTGGGGAGCGATGAAAGGACCCCTGGGTTTGTAGTCAGTAGACCTAGGTTCAGATTCTAGCTTCCTTCCTGACTTTTGTACGACCTTGTACAAATTCACTTCCTTAATTACGGTATGGAATTCATAAATCCAGTTCTGCCTTGCCTACCTCGGAAACTGTGAATATAAGTTAATGTAAGGTCTCTGGGGACAAACACTTCTCTATCTCGGTCCTGCGCACACCCCATCTTCACCCGCTCTGTACCTGGCATAGGCACTCATGACATGTGTGTTATATGAATGATTGACGGGAAAGTACTACCTTACGAACAAGGGAACTGAGACTCTGAATGGGAAGCAGGCCGGCCCAGGAGGGATGCAGCTAGCCCTTTGTTGGGGGGCTGTTCTCTGCACTGTATGATGCTTAGCATCCCTGGCCCCTGCTCACTAGAAGCCAGCAGCACCCCGGCCACAGGTGTGACAGCCACAGGTGTGTCTGTGGGCCTTTCCTAATGTCCCCCGGGATAAAATCGCCCTGTTTGAGAACTCACTGAACTAAGCAGAGGAAGAGCTAGACCTAGAAATCAGGCCTGCTGACTCCCAATCCATAGCTTTTTCTAAAATGCCACATTGTTACCCATTTCTCCCTTTACCCAAATATTTAACCTTGACCCATATCCCATAAAATTAAGAGGTTAGTGTTGAGGAGGAAGTAGCATATTGCATCCCCTAGCTCATTTCAGAAATGGTTATGTTTCGTGGAAGCCTGACCAGCCTGTCTGTCCAAGGCAGGAGCCTGGGAAGGAGCAGGCGGGTGGACAGCCCACTATGGGGAGTTGGTGGAGGCCCTGAGGTCCTCTAGAAACATCCGAAGGTTGTGGCAGGACTGCTGTAAGGCCCACCACCTCCCTGCCTTAGCCCTCCGTGGTGCCAGCAACAGGACCAGCTGCCTCGGGTCTCATACCTGCTGCTCGCCCTCTTCTCACCTCACAACTGACTCCTCACCCCTGCCATCCGTGGCTGCCAAAACTTCTCCAATGGCCTTAGGGCATCTTAGAAAAGATTTGAAAATCATAAATCCCAGCCCTGAAAGTTACCAGTGAAAACCAAGACTCCGGAGGGAAAGTGGCTCATGGCCCCAGAGCAGACCCTGGGACTGGAAGTCCCACTTTAACCCTGCCCTGCCTCCCGCCCAGCACACACACTTCCCATTGGTTTGGAAAACCACTGCTTCATCTCCGTGCACCGTTCTGCCTCCCCCCACTGTTCCCAGTTGCACAGATCAAAGAGTCCCTTCTTCGGTGGGGATGGGTGGGATAAGAAATCTACTGCCCATTAGTTGCTAGAGTAATTGAGGTCCACAGAGGAAGGTGGTGGCCCCCAGAGAATATCAGGGGGGCATTGCTCCTAGGAATGCCAGCAGATCCCCCACCATCCCTAAACATGCCCTGTCCTTCCACCTCTGCCCCCATCCCTCCTAAGGAGCCTGCTCTTGCTGTCATGGCAACCAGGGCATGAGGGCCAGCTT
This sequence comes from Smutsia gigantea, assembly GCA_032199065.1. Classification (NCBI taxonomy): domain Eukaryota; kingdom Metazoa; phylum Chordata; class Mammalia; order Pholidota; family Manidae; genus Smutsia; species Smutsia gigantea. The sequence continues at coordinate 62,259 of JAVSCE010005809.1, read as the reverse complement.
GGAAGCCCAAAGAAACGGGCTGGGGGAGAGGGCTTAGAGTGGAAGCAGGTGGCAGGAGGGAATGAGAGAATGAGGCGATGATAAGGAACCCGAGCTGGGTTGGGGGGAGTGCAGGGCAGAGGGGAAGGTGAAGGAAGGGAGGGGATAAGAGAAGAAGGAGGGGGGAGGGGGGAAGGGAAGAGAGAAACCTCAACTTTTATTTAAAATCAGAGAGCAGTTGTACGCCTGGAGTCGTTGCCATGGTGATGGCAAAGAAAGGAGATAGAGAGCTTGTGAAACCGTGAAAACCCAATAGGGGTAAATGTCTAAAGCCAGGAACAAAAACCATTCAGAGATAATTAAGTAACAGGCTGCAGGTTCCAGACTCCTGCCAGTGTCAGGGGGTTTGGCCTGAGATTCCAGCCTGCTCTGCCTCTCCCTCTCCACCCTTTACTCCTGGGTGCACTCACTGAGAGGACTTCAGAGAAGCAGCCAGGGACCACGGACCCTCCCTCCATCTTTGGCAGGCACTGCCCTTCCCACTGCAGTCCCAGCTCCCCAGACCAAGGCTGGATAAGCTTTCTTGCCCACACTATATGGAAAAATAGTCTTTGTAGGGAAAACAACAAAAAAGGCTTTGGTCGGATAAATGGAAGAACTTCCAGACACTGAATTACTATGTCAATAATGAAGCTGTGGGATTTCTTCCCTTGGACAAAGGGTGCAGATGACACAGGCAGGCTGACCCCTGTGTGGATTGTCACCCTCCAGGTCTGAAATACTGGGGTGCCAGGGCTCTTCCTCCAGAAGCCTGTACATTCTAGTCTGGGAGCTGTGTTGGGGCTCCTTTACCCTGTTTAATGCCAGCTCTAATTCCTCCTTGAATGCTTCTTAGGATTTCTCCAGCAGACTTCATCTTCCCAAGCTTCAAGATGGCCAGAAGCTAAGCTGGTATTTTAGGAGTTGGGTATACTCTGCAGAAATAATAAAACAAGAAAAAAAGTCCAAGTACTTTTTAGTTTTTAAATGCATTTCACTGAGTCACCTGACACCCACCCCAGACATCTTAACAGCTGCCTGGCCCCTTGCCCCATCTCCTCAAGGAAATACTCTTTTGAGCTCTGCCTCCTCCTACCTTCAGTTGCCTCCCAAGAAGTCGTGAATATCAGAGAAGGCTGTGATCTGTTCTTCTCATGTCAGGATGCAGCTCTGAACTGAAGGCTGGGCTCTCTAAGTTGCAAGAGTCCTGTTTGTGTATCTGCATGCAGCTTTTCCTCCCACTGTTTTCACTTACCTCCAGTCCATTCCTCCAGATACTCTCAATTTTATCCTTAGACTAAGCCAGACCGGCAGAGAGCGGCAAACCTGGAGTGAATGGTTTTAGCCCCTCGAAGAACTGCTTTTACCGAGATGAGCATTTGGCCCTGTGCCACCAGCCTGAACTGAGGAACGTCGTATGGAGCAGTCCTGTGAAACTCTTTATTGTCCTCACGGCGGGGGTGTTGCCTAGAACCCGGCTCAGCACATCCCAGTGCCCTGTTGTGAGGATCCAGGGGAGAAAGTTCCGTAGCAGTACTTTGCCTAAGCCACTGGTTAGCTTTGATTTTATGGATACTGATACTCACAATTTCTTGGGTGGTAGTTGAAGGTAGGAGGAGGCAGAGCTCAAAAGAGTATTTCCTTGAGGAGATGGGGCAAGGGGCCAGGCAGCTGTTAAAATGTCTGGGGTGGATGTCAGGTGACTCGGTGAAATGCATTTAAAAACTAAAAAAGTACTTGGGCTTTTTTCTTGTTTTATCATTTCTGCAGAGTATACCCAACTCCTAAAATACCAGCTTAGCTTCTGGCCATCTTGAAGCTTGGGAAGATGAAGCCTGCTGGAGAAATCCTAAGGAGCATGCAAGGAGGAATTAGAGGTGGCATTAAACAGGGTGAAGGAGCTAGTGTTACTAGTGTTGAATTTTTCCTCTTTGCACTTCCTGCTTGGAAGCTCAGGGCCAACCTTGCAATTCATCTCTGATGAGGCATTCAGGATGGTGTGGCATATATTCAGTAGATTAACTTTATCCCAGTCTCAAGTTATTTTTCCTGTCCTTATATTCTTTCCCTATTTGCCTAATCCCCACTATCCCCATCCAGTGTTGAGTTTCTTTCCTTAATGTGTTGTTTATATTGTTGAATGAAGGTGACTGTGTATGCTGCCTCAAATCTTTTACGGACCAAATCCATTAATTAAATGAGTTAAGATATATGAAACATACAGCATAGTGCCTGATAATAGTAAGCAAGCAGGTATTAAAATGCCAGCTACTATTTTAAGTAACAAGTAATATAAATTACCTGTGATCTTCCTCTTAGATGTGCTGTAAAGATGGGCCAAAGGCTGTAGGGAGCTATTTGAATCCCCCAGATTGAAGGCCATCTGCAAATACAGCTACTCCCAATTGACCCAGTAGAGGGGCAGCCCAGCTATATGGATAATGCCCAGCCACTGATTTTTTGTAATTTTTTCTTTTTCTTTAAATTTGGGAATGCATCATGGTGCTAATAATCATGATAATAATCAGATTTGCTTTGCTTATTGGAGTTGACTTGGACTGCTATTTAGATGAGTTTCTAATTCCCTGCTCACACCAAGACTGACAACCGAAACGTTCTGGGTGGCGAAGGGAATCAGCCTGCCTGGGATTAAGATTTTTCCATGGATGATCTCCAAAGTGAGAAACCGACGTGCCAGTCATTGGGAGCCGATAGCGTTTCGTTAGATCGGTGATGCCCAGCCAGAGGAGAGAGAGAACCAAGCCCCGGGAAGATGATAGGGAGAGACAAGAAGAGGTTGACACAGTGTGACCTCTGTGTGTGAGCCTTACACAACCTTACCTCGATCAGGTGAGGTTGGCCCTGGGTTCTTCATTGCTGTCTGTTCATTCCCGACCAACCTTTCATCTGGTCCTGGGGGAATAAGAAAAGAAAAGAAAAGCCAGCATGAACCACAACAGCATTGTTTTGCTCAGCCCTGCATTTATTGAGCATGTACTGTGTGCTGGGCCCGTTAGAGAGGTGAGCTCTCTTACTGCCTCAGGACGGGCTTCCCGCGCTTTGTCTTCTAAGTTGGAGCAGCTGCTCAGTGGGTGCTCAGCCCAGGTGGAGGGCATCTCTGGAGCTACCTCAGTCCACCGTCCGCCTTTCTTCTCATGTGTTTCTCAGGGTCCCTCTTTTCTACCTCTCCTCTCTCATTTCCTCAAGGCCTGCCTTCCACCCTCCCTCATTTTCTCTATTATCTCTCCCTTTCTTTCAAGGCCCTTCTTTTCCCCTCACATTTTCAAGGTCTTTCCATTTTTTCTATTAAAAGAAATTTTGAGGGAGAAAATAGCTCCATCATGGGTTTTTTCTAGCTTCTGTCCTTCAGGTTAAAAAAATATATATATATTTTTTTCTGCAATGACTTATGGGGTGGGATGGGGGGGGGGGCGGCGGAATGCAGCCTTCCCAGTCTCTCAGTTCTTCTGCTCTGAAGACAAAAGATCCTTCAGAATTAGAGAGGAAGGGGGAAAGGGGAAAAAAATAGATTCCAGTTAAAAATCTTCATCAGGGTCAAAAACCTGACAGAAAAGCTTTGTTTGAAGGGAATGCGAAGGGGGAGGAGGGGGGAACTGGCAACCAGCAGCTCCCAACCTCAGAAGGCAAGTATCTGGAGACTTGAAGAAATCTGGAGATAGTGAACATTCCCACTGAAGTGCTGGAATAGCTCTGATTTCCTTTTTAATGAGAGTCTTCTCCTTCTGAGGCCGGTAGGCTATTCTGAGAAGAATGGGGCAGGGGGGAGGGGGGGTAGAGGAGGAAGGAAAGGGAAGCAGGAAACTGCCATTTTAATTTCACCCTGGGTCAGAATTGTCAAGAGTCAGAGCCCGGATGATGGCAAAGAAGGCCGAGCCTTGAAAGCCCAGGCCCCAGGGTGCTGCACTGCTGGTTCTGGCCTTAGTCCTTTCTGAGAGAGGGGGAAGGGAGGACCCAGAGGCCAGGCATGGCGGGAGAGCTGTGTGAACTCATCCGGCATGGCTGGTGGAGGCGAAGCTGCTGAAGCTCTACGAGGGCCCTGTGGCCATGCAACCGGGATGGGGAGAGATAGGTGCCAGCTTGGGGACAGAGTGTGAGAGGGTGTGTGTTCCGTGAACAGAGATGGGGAGTGGGGGAGCATGGCTCCAGCTGGTCATAACTGCTCTAGGACTTTGGGCAGAAAAGATTCAGAAATGTCCTTTGATTTGAGAAAGAATGAGAGGAAAGGGTACCGTGGGGCATTATTAAACGGGTCTCAAGAATGGGACCATTAGAATGAGGCAGAAAGCACAAAGGTGGACACCTGGACAGGAGGGAACACTGTGGTACAGAGGGAAGCACAAAGAGGGGACAGGAACGCATCACTCCTTAAGCCCATATGAATGCCTGCCTTCCCAGGAGGCCACACTGATAAGCTGTGGAAGGGCCAGCTCGAGAACTATTTGTGGCAAGTGTTTAAATCCCAGGCTGCTCTTGCCCTGGCACCTGGCATCCAGCCATTGATTGATGTGTGATGAGAGAATATGAGCCGATTTTAATATTAGCCTGAACAAAAACATAATTAGGAAGAGACATTTGCTTCTGCTGTTCTGGATGCTGTAGAAAGAAGTTACATAAGGTTCATTCAAATGACTTGGGAGCATCTTTCCCCATTCCTGTCCCCAAGTCTCTGGCTTGAACCAAAGAAATAAAAGCCCAGAGCTTCCAGCCCTGCCTCATAGAAATCCCAGAGACAGACATGCTGCTGGGGAGCAGATCTGGGGCCGCAGCCCGCAGCCAGACTGTGGACAAGGGCACAAACGGAGCAAGTCAGTACATAATGAGCATGTTAAGCAAAGGGGAAAAGAGAGAGGAACAGATGGGAGGGGGAGGGGCAAAGGGCTGAGGCAGAGCAGGGTTCCAGGGCTGGCGGAAAGGGAAGCAAGCAAGCAAACAAACAAACCTGAATTATCCTGAGATAGTTGCAAAAGGGCAAGATAGATTCAGGAAGCAGGGAACTCTGCGTTTGCCCTGTGCTATTATTATTACTGCAATCTTAAAGGGGCATAGGAAAGAATGTAGAACATTTTGGCAGAGGCTCTTTGGGTGGTTGGGAAGGGGCTGGGGGGTGGCAGCGAGGGTGACTTTCTGGGGGTGACATCCACGGGGAATGGAAGGCCAGAAACACATCTCAGGCAGAGCTCCACGTGGCCCCCTTAGAGCGTGCCGTTCACTCGGGCTGCACTTGGGTGGAGGGAGGCAGGAGTGGAAACTCCAGGCCTACTTGCTAGGTCTCTCTCAGCTCTTCCAGGGAGCACGGGGCAGGAAATTCCTCAAATTCCAGGCTTGTAGGATCATTGCTGAGCATGACCGCAGAGCAAGGGAAAGAGGCAGAGAGGCATAAAGGCTGCCTCCTCTCCCATCTTTTTTCCTTAGAGTTTTAAGCAGCAGCAAATTAGGGGGTTTAGAGGGGCTAAGAGAGAGGCCCCAAACATAACAGTCTCCTGGAAAGGAAGTCCCAGGTCTGGGAATCCCAGAGAAGCTGGCCCTCGGTTGAGTAAGTTCGAGGTTGAAAATAGACTGTCTTCGACTGGGACAAGAATTTTTCCCAGGGCGAAATTTTTCTAGCGCTGAGGAACAACCAGTGGAAAGGAACTTGCTTTAAGAGAACCTGAACAAGAACTGTCTTGTTGAAATAAATGAGGGCTGAGCTGGGAGCACATCGGAAGGGGTCTTGGATTAACAGTGTTTCCTTTAGCTCTAAGGGGGAAGCCAGTTAGATCTCCTCCCAGAGCACTGGGTGGGGAGTTGACAGCCACTGCTATCCCATGTGACCCCTCACTGTTCCCTGAACAGCCCGTATGTTTTCTCACTTTGGTGCTCCTGCAGCCCGGATGACCCCTTACCCCATCCTTTGCCCTCTGAAATCTGGATTTGCCTCCAAGATGCACTTTCAACGCCTCTCTTGGGGCAGTCTTTTCTATGTTCCACCAAAGAATGAACGATTCCTTCGGGCCTCCAAGGCAAGCTGCATGATTTTCGACGTGGCCCTTATATTCTGTCTCAGTCACAGGGAGTTGTTTGTCTCTGCGGCTCCCACCAGACTGTACCACTCCGGGAGGACAGGTCTTTGCTATTCGTAACTTCCCTCTGTACCTCTTCCCCCCAGCACCTTGCAGAGGGCCTGCCGCACATCAGTGCACACACACACACACACACACACACACACACACACACACACACACACAGTGTCGTCGAGGGACCATCCCAGTTATTTCAGTGTGGCTTGTCCACTTGGCAGGTCCCTATAATAAATGTCTAATTCAAAGTCTGGCTCCTCTTCAGCTAACCACGTCTGCTCCTCACACTATCACTTCGTATGTGCCCAGGGAATGCCAACCTTTTTTTAATATCTTCAGTAGAACATAATTAGGTGCTGCTAAAAATTCATTATCATGCTTTCTAAAGCCAAAAGGAAATGACTTTTGCATTATCCACATCACTGCTCTTCCTCAGTGGTCCGGATAGCTGAGATGTGAATGTTTTCATCGTAACTGACGATGGAACCGCCTTAAAGGGCAGTTGGATGTATGGGGTTGGTGGAGGAAGAAGCAGCGGCCGGTAGCCCCTGTAATTCTTTATTCTCAGCTGCGGAGCATCCTGGGCCTTGCACGGAGCACCTAGAGTTGGTGGTCCTGCCCTTAGCAGCCACCTAAAAATGGCCCATGTGGGCTGGCCTCAAGGACGTCACTCCATTAAAACCTCAAAAATCCACACTCGAAAATGCTTCACCCTGGATTTCATTCTAGGGCTGTTACATTCTTTCTTGGGATAGGATTATGCGATCTTCTCTGTTCTTCTTCACACCTGTGTCCCCATTTGTTATCAGAGCTCTTTTCTGATAACCAGGACAGATCTTTCATGGCACTTTAATGCAGATTCTCCACCCATAAAACAGAATTTGGCTGGCTGCATCATGTCAAAATGACTCCTTGGTTTGGCTAAGTCAGCTGGTTAAAGGATCATGATGCATGGAGGCATCGCCCCTTCTCGGTTTCCTTCCTGACTACCAGATGAGCCGTGCAACTTTGAACAAGTTGCTTAATCTCTCTGGGCCCCTGTCTCCCCAAGCACGAGGAAGTTGGGCTAGGTAAAAACCAGGGCTCTTTGTAGCTGTAGCTTCCTAATTCATGGACTAGATCACCTCCAAGGCCCCTCCAGAATCAATGCCCCAGAACATAGTAGGTGTTTCGCACAGCGGTGGCAGCTGTGGTGGGCTTTGAGAACCAGGTTTTCTTTAGTCCCTTCTGTTCCCTTGTCAGGTTTCAAGGATAAATTATGTCTGAACCTACCAGGATATATATATCAACCACTGTGGATAAATATAATGCAACCTGAGGCGTTAAATACTGAAAGGGCAGGAAACGATACTGGGTGTGGTTATAGACAGTGCTCGTTGGGCCAGGCTGCCTTAAAGATGTGAGTCTGAAGCAGAGCTCAGAAGGAGGGGACGTGGCATGGATTGCAAGGGGAGAAGGAAATCCACTCCAGGTGTGTGGGTGGGTGCGGTTGGAGGGAGGGGCCTGGTGGGCAGTTATTGAGGCCTTATGCACCGGCGTTCTCTGTAGGCATCTAGCATGGGTTCTTGAGAAATGGGCCAACACAGTGACGTTTGTAAGGCTGCCTTCAGGTTTCTGGGCCTATGGAGGTAGGGAAGGCAAAAAACAAGGGTGCTGAAGGGTCGTTATTACCCAAATGAGAGCCGTAGGATATGAGCAGTGTGGAAAACATAAATGTCTGGAGGAAGGGAGCCAGAATCATTTAACTTGTGCTAAACACCTACTGTGTTCTGGGGGCCTCCATGAATTAGGCAGCTGACAACCAGATAAGGTGGGCCTCACTCAGCACCACACCACGGATTCTGGCCAAGCCAGGGCTGGAAGCCCTGACTCCTGATTCCCACGCTGGTGCTCTTTCTACTACAGCTAAGTACTGCCCGTTATTCCTTGACCTTGGTTTCCCTATTAAATTTGCGTCTAGCGCCAAGGGGACTCCCCTGGGTGTAGACTGACCTTAGCACACCCCAGGAGCCCTCCTGTGCATTTGCTGCCCTGCTTTGGTCAAAAGTCAGGACTTGCCCCAGATCCTTTGCCAGCTACCAAAATCCCAGGCCCTGAGATTAAACTCCACACACAGCCTCTGGGGCAGGTCGCGCAACATCTTCATCGGAAGGGAGGGAGAGGGCCCAAGCGTGCTGCCCGAGGCTCCTCCCTGGCCATCCACATCTGTGTTCCTTTGGACTGTGGGAGAGCATCTGAAGGCCTTGCCAAGGTGCCGTGGCCCTGTTCCAGCCTGCTGCTTTCTCCACAGACTCTTACCTGCATAGACCCAGTGTGGGCACACGGGAAAAGAGACCTGGGATTTGGTCCGGGAGGAGCATGGCGGATTTAGAAGCCACCATCCAGTGGATGTTGGGGCCCACAGGGGTCTTCCGCAGTGCTTTTTGGAGCCCTGTGTTGCTCTTGGGCTCTCCTCCCTGCACATTTGGCCTGCAGCCACCAAGAGAGCCAAGCAATCACCAAGTCCCTGGCCTGGAAGGCTGTGCCTTTCCCTCCTGGCCTCGAAAGCGGCAAAAAGTGCAAGTTGTGACCCTGGGCGATGAGTCCACCGCTGTTGCCTTTTGTGAGTGGTGGAGGGGGTGGGGGGATGGGAGAGAGCTGTCCCCACATGCAGAGGGCCCTGCTTTGTCATCCATGTCTACGAGAACCTTCCATCACCCTCCTCTTGATGGGGGAGGCTCTGCAGTTTTAGATAGTCAATAGTGTGTTTTCATTTCAGTTCGTTTCAATTCGGCAAGCATTTATTGACTGCTAGGCACTGCTAGGTGCTGAGGAAACAAAAATGAATGCAGTATGACTGCTTGCCTTCCAGGAGTCCACAGTTAAGTAGTTTTATTTGAGACCAGCAACACCCTCTGAGGCACAACAAAGAGATTGACTGTAGGGAAAGGTATTTGAGGATAGAGAGAAAAGCGCAATTGTGGACATCCCCTGACCACCAGACTGGACCGACAATGCCCCCTACTCTGGTTAGAAGGCAGCTTGGTGCAATGGAAAGAACACAAAAGGAGTTAGGAGACTTGGGTGTCTTCTCCCAGCCTTGCCATCAATACTCTATACGCACCAGGCAAATCATTTAACTTCTCAGGCACTCAGTGTCCTAACTCTAAAATGAGGCGTGATGTGGTGACAGATGGTAACTGCACCTATTGTGTGAGCACCTTATTGTGTATGTAATTGTTGAACCATTATATTGAACTTGAGACTAATATAATATTGCAGCCAACTACAATAAGAGACTCTGAAAAACAAATGAGGTGTGATTAAAGAATTTCTTAGGTCTCTTCCATCCTTAAGATAGAATCAATCCAGGAAGGCTTCCTGGAAGAAGTGCGTTTCAGGGTTTGAAAAATGGGAAGGAAACGTTAAGTTATGGTGCTGGAAAAGGCATCCCTATTGTGTCGTTTCATCTAGGAAAAAGAGGTAGGGAAAAGTGGAGCAGGGAGAAGGGAGACAAACGGTCTTGTGAACAGGTTGTGTAGGAATTGGTAGACCTGAAGGAATTGGTTAAGTGTGGGAAGGTCTTTGGACCCAGCGGTAGAGGATCACACCTGAATGCTTACCAGCTTATAGAGGGCAACTTGCAACAGAGACCCGGCAGAGGGAACTGGACATTTTCCATAGGGCCAGTGCCCCCCACCAGCTGCACAGGATCTGCCCTGACTCAGGATCAGAGGCAGCTCACCGCCAGCTGCCATTCTAGAAGGAGAGAGGGCCGTGTGGCAGGACCAAGTCTGGAATTCCTCAAAGGCTGGAACTGCTTGCCCTAAGTTTAGGAAACCAAACCAGCAAAGATCCTCCCTTCAGATTCCCTCGGCACCAGCTGTGGGCAGCCCACGTGTGCCTGGCAGAGACCCTGTCACGAAGGTGACCCGTGGCCCCTCTGACACACAGCCTGTCCCTTTGTATCTGCCTCTGTGTGGAGAAGACATCGTCAGCTTTCTCCTCCTCGTCCCTGGGGTTCAGGCTTGGGACTGAGGAGGGGACTGGAACCCGGCATGGCGCTAAGGATGGGAAAAATCCGTGTCCTCCCCAAGTGGTCCCCATTCCCTCCTCCCGCCAGGAGAGGGACGGGCTGTCTACACGTTCCTCCAGGTACACCTGTCTTTCAGGTGGTGGAGGCCCCGAGCGGGCGAGGAAAGGCGGGTAGGAGGAAAGGAACATGGTGAGGAAAGGGGGGAGAGGGAAATGGGGGAAACAGACCCTATTCGGACCCTGCGGTGGAGGAGGCAGCCTGGGGGGCGGGGGGGCTCAGGGAAAGTGACTGGAGGCAGGGGACGGAGGGGGGGATGGGGCGGCAGCAGAGGTGATCTTGGGAGATGGAGGGAGAAAAGGGCAGGGAGACACTGCCAGAGAAAGTAGAGGAGGGCAGAGGATGAATGGCGAGGCGAGGAGGGAGAGATGCAGCCAAGGGTGGCACCCAGGAGAGAAAGGGGAGGGCCCAGGGTGTGGGGGGAGAGGCCAGGGTGAGAGGACCAGAGAGGGAGATGGCAGCGGAGGAGAGGGCAGGCAGCCCCTGTAGGGACGGGGGTGGCGGCAGAGGGGGCGGCGCGTGGCTGCTTCAGTGAGCCCCTCTCTGGAGAAGTGCCTCTGATTATGCCTCCATCCTCACCAAGCAGGACGGGCTGGGGGCAGGAGGGCTGGGACTGGCGGTTGGGATCCGGGGCAGGTAGGGGTGCTGAGCCGGCAGGATGGCACATGGGCCCCTGCCCTGCATCCAGCAGCCTCCCCTGGAGTGGGGGGCCTCTCGCTGCCAGCCCTGGGGGGTGGAGGGCTGGTGGGAGAGGGCACATCTATTTCAGTGGGCACGCTGACACTGCTGGCCTCTTGGGGAAGTCACAAGAAAGCCAAATGCCTCGTGAGAAGGAGGAAGGAGAGGAGGGCCTGCAGGCAGGAGGTTCTCCCCAGCACCTCCCTATGGCCTTTTCCTCTGCCCAGGATTGACTGCCCGGCACTGACACTCAGCCTCCTCATCTCAGAGGCACAGAAAACAAGCCCGGGGCAGGTGAAACCCCAGCCTAAGGCCGTGCCTGCTCCCTGCTCCTGTCCTGCCGGTAACACAGCAGCTGAGCTGAATGACACCCTAGGCTTCCTCATTGGCACTCACACCCATAGAACTAGGAGCCAGGAAGGACAGAGGGGTGAATGACAGGCCGCCACTGTCCCATGAGCAGCTCATGACCTACTTGTGAGACATGGAACTTAGGAAAATCCATGGGAGTGAAACACTGGAAAAGTGGAGAGAGCGTGGGTTTTGAAGTCAGGCACACTTGGTTATAACCCCAGCTGCATAGCTTAGCAGGTCTTGGGCAAATTTCCAAGCATCAGAGCATCGGTTTCTTTGTGCATTAACCATGTGCCGGGCACCTTCTGAGTGACAGGAATTTATTAATGATCTTCACAACGGTCCTGTGTGGTGGGTGTTTTGGTGCCCCATTTTACAGCAGAGGAGTCTGAGGTACAAACTCAGGCAAAGTCTCACTGCTGAGACAGGACGGAGCAGCTGGGATTGGAGTCAGACAGTCTGACCTGCAAATGAGGCTGCCAACTGCCAGGCTCCAGGGCCATTCTCGGAACCTGGGACCATGTAGCCAAACAGGGGAATATTAGATCAACGGAAAGAGCACTTGGCGCATAGTAGGTCCTCAGCATGTTTGTGTCATCTCAGAGCAAGGCGGTAGACGCTGAATGGCCATGTGACTAGTAGAGCCAGGAAGCTCAGAGCAAGGTCAGATCACTTTTTATTAGAATAAAGTGCCCTGGAAGGCCTGACAGGGAGAAATAGTAGGAGTTTAGTTTTAGGGGTGGGGCAGGGGCACCCTCAGGGAAGGAATTATCATCCAGAGACCACTTCAAAAAGTCCTGCACTGTACCTCACCACCGCACCCCTGTGCTGGCTTCACTCATTCTGTTTCTCTTTATTTCCCTACCCAAACCCTCCCCCATCGCCCCTCTATGGCTGCCAAGTCCCTAACGTAAGGCCTGCTCAGGGCTTGGGACATGCACCGTTAGACCTGGAATGCCCTGTCTCACTCCCCTACCAGCCCTTGACTTTCACTTCCTCTGCCACAGCCTCGGCCTCCGTGCTCCTGCGGGAACTGTGATTTGACTGGCCTAGTTGGCTGCTCAGGGTCTCCCAGCGCCTGTGTCCTCAGGATGTACGGCATGGTCATTTGCCCTAGTTGGTTTGTTATTAAACAAACCCTCCCTAATGTTGGGAAATGTGTGGCTGTGTCGTATGCCCCATCCAGGATGGCTAGTGATGGGTTAATGCAACTTCAGTGAAATTAGGGCAAATTTGGGCTACTACTTTTTTCTTTAGCTGGTCCCAAATGTGGGTGCAAATCCAACTTTTCGTTGTAGCAACCAGCTTTTGTAGGGATCTCTGGAGCCTTCATCCCATTTGCCGGTAATGTGCCAGGCCTTATGCCAGGCACGGGGGACCCAGTGAACAAGGCAGTTCCCACCGCTGGGGAAGGAAAGCACAGAGCCTATAAGGTAATAAGCCACCAGACACTTTGGCATCTTAAGCGTTTGTTCAGTTGTTACTTTTTTCATTTTTTTACTCTGTTTTTTCCTCAGTAGCAGATACAAATCACTTTTGAGTGTCCTAAGCATTTCACAGTACCATCGTTTAATTTTCACTAAAGTCCCGTGAAGTAGGTATTATTATCTCCATTTTATAGGTGGACACTGCTGCTGGGAGAGGATAATTCTCTTGCTCTGGGGCTGGGTACAGCCACGTAGAGCCAGGATGCCAATCTCAGCTCTTACTCACAGCACTGTCTGGAAAAAAATTACCCTACCCGAAGGCCTCATTTCTCTTTAAGTTGGAATAAATGACCTTTATCTTTGTGGTCATCTGCTCAGATCTTTATTAAGCACATAACTGTGTCTGGCTCAGTGTGGGTGCAGTATAAAGAGATACATACAGCCCAGCCCCTGCCCTCTGGGGGCTGCCGTCCAAGCCTGTACAGGGCATGTAGGCAGCAGAATGAAAACAATAACCTAGCGTGAATCGGCAGCAAAGTATTTACAAGACTGCAAGGCACAGGTAAGTGTGTTGTAGGGGTGGGAAGGAATCATCGGCCTTGCTGAGCTGCCTCGGCAGATCTCCATGGCGCCAGATCAGGGGAGTGCGTCTTCAGGAGCCATCCTCTCTCTCAGCTTGCTATAGGAAAAGCCTGTGTGTGTGTGTGTGTGTGTGTGCGCGCGCGCGCCAGTCCACAATCGAGTTGGTTGTAAAGTAAACAGGTATGGGAGCCCTATATTTAGATAATGATGGGGGAAGTTTTAGCTCTCCTGTAGGGCTAAATGTAGTAAAATTTACTCTCCTCCCATATACATCAAGTTTATCTCTTAACACCGAGCTTTTATGAGAGGGAATGAGCACCAGCAATAGAGGAGAAAGAGAGTGTGTGTGCCAAATAGCAACTCCAAATCAAAGAGAGATGAATTTTCATCCGAGGGCTGTTAATATTTAGGCACATTCATGACATCGGACAACTTATCTAGGCCTGCCAACCTGCAGTTGCCTCGTGTGCAATTGGGAGAATTATCTCCACCTTGCAGGGCTGTGGAGAGAAAGAAGCGAGACTGACAGTGTGTGCAAAGCACTCTATAACCTGATGACTTAGTGTATTTTTGTTAAATTTTTAATTTTCTATTTTTAGAAGGTAATGCCCAAAATTCAAAAAATGCAAAAAGGTAAACAGTGACATCTCTCTCCCATTGTTGCCTTCAAGCCAACATTTCTCTTCTCCTTTTGGTCCTGACAAAATCTGTGTGGCAGGCAGGGCAGCGTTTGTTAGCCCTCATTTTCAGGAATGGAAACTGAAGCCCAGAGAGGTCACCCGGATGAAGGTGGTAGGCTTAGCAGCCGAGCTCACCGTGTTCCTCTTTCATACTGGAAGGCACGGTCAGAGATGGCCCCCACATTGCTGACTCTTGTCATTTTGTGGCCATAGACTCTTTCAAGAACCGCATGAAAACAACTGATTCCCCACGACCAGCTCATGCCATTCAGACTCTCACGTATAATGTTATATGTTCCTATACTGCTAGAAGCCCAAACCATCCCAGTGCCTTCCTTACATCCTCTGCAGGGCGCCTGCTCCCTGAGAAGCCCAGGTCTGTGGGTGCTCCTGGCCACGCCAGGGCGTGGCACGGCTTAGTTTCGTGGCTTGGACGTGTCCCTCAATTTCTCTTGAGCTTCACTTTCCTATCCGTTCAAATGGGTCGGCATTCTCTGTCCTCAAAGAGCTGTGAATGACCGTGTATAAAGTTATTTGGCAAACTGTGAAATTATTAACAAATCTGAAGATACTATTTCTCCCTGCAAGACATGATGGGAGTGAGGAAAACAGAAAGTAGAGCCAGACTTGGAGTTTCATCTAAGAGGCTTGGAGAGCGCCTATCCTGCTTGGTGGAGGCGGTGCCGCCACGTGTCCCTCTCTGGATCTGGCGACCAGAGTCAAGGTCCCTGATGCGAGGTGTGAGCTCTGACTCGTGTAGCATTAGCATCCGTGTCACCAATCTCCACTCCATCTGCTCGTCCTGGTCCAGAGTGAGTGGGAATCCCATTATGAAGACGTGTCTCATTAAGACATCTGTAAGACGGAGCCAGCAAACAGCCTCGGAGACGCAAGACTGTTTCTGGGAGAGCTTCCCCTCCCCTCCCCCTTGCATTAATGATTATGGGAGGTTTTATTCCCCCCAACAAAAGTGTTAATTAGACGTCATTCTGAACAGGGATATTACACAAATGAATTAAATTCAAACCAATCAACAAGCCGGCTCTGTGCTTCAGGTCCCCTGAACAAGAAGGGAATTGAAGGCAGTAATGGGCAACAATTGGTAAAATGTTTTCCCTGATACAGAATAAGTAGGAAGGTTCCCTTCTCTTTGATGCCAGATACCTTTGTCCTTCTGTCTCCTCTGCTTTCTAATTCCTTTCTCTCTCCCCCACCCTGGCACACACACACACACACACACACACACACCCTCACTCCTGTCCATGAGGCCTGCAGAATTAGGATTCCATTTTCATTACTGAAACTGGTCTGGACGGTACTGGTTTGGTGCTCCCTGGCTATCCTGGTCTTTAGACTTGGGGTTGGCGTGGGGATGGAAAGAGACTATGCCTAATCAGAAGACCCCCAACCCAGTCTCCTTCTGTCACTCATCACCTTTCATTGTGGAGGAGTCAGTGCGTCTTTTAGAGTCATTGGTTTTCGCATAAGAAGATAGGGTATAGAATACGTCAGAGTCCCATGGGTATGCAGTAGGTACTCAGTACATATCTGCTGAGTCTAAATGGCTGGACGACATCTGGAAACACTTGGTGGTCAGCCGTGAATCCCTGTTGCTGATTGCCCTGTGGGTACAGTGGGAAGAACCAGAAGAGTCCCGTTAGGAGGGCTCCCGTTTGGGGGAGGGATCGTAGGAGCCTGAAAAGTCCTTTGAAAAGCTTGCAGATGAAAACAAGATCATGTTGGATGGGATGGGAGCTGGGGTCTGGAGCTGCCCGATGGAGAAGTCACGGGCAGTTTCTGGCTCTGGGAAGGAAGCCTGGAATCTCTGGAAAGGATGGAGAAGGCAGGGGGGAGGCTGGGTCTGTGCGGCCCAACCAGGAAGTGCGTGCGGGGCTGGGAGCAGGGCGATGATGTTGATGGGCCTACAGAGTTGAGGGCAGCCCTGACTTTCCACCAGCACCTCACTGCCGGGCACACAGTAGGTGCTCAGATGATAGATGACGGTGGATTTAATGTAATTGGCTGTAAGGGAATTGAGGCCCCATTCCATTGTGTCTGGGATTAGTAGGTGTCTGACGGGTATTGGAGGCAGAAGTGAAACATTATTTTCCTTCGGAACGGGATGTGGAGAGTGGAGCATGGAAAGGGAAGTCCGCTTAAAGCCCTCCCAGCATGTCCCAGAAGAGATGAGTTCTTTAACTCCATGTCAGCCTTTTGAAGGTGTTTGAACTGTAACCTCTCAAAGCATCCTTCCACTCCCTAACCTCAATCTTCACACATCATCCCCAGGCTAAGGTGGGACACCCTGCTCCCTCTGAGTGCCCCCCCCTCCGCCGTGCCCATGACTCCCCATGGAGGAAACGTCTCAGCTTTCTGTGAGTGGCCACCTGTCCTTTCCCAGAGCACCTCACAGTTTGGGGCCAGATGGTGAGGTTTCAGTGTCACTGCCCCACAGCACCTTCTTTTCCTTGCTTTGTAGCTTGTTCTCTTGCTCATGGCCACCACCACCAATCCAGAAGTTGCTTGGTCCTTTTCTCAAAGCCTCCTGTTGCAGAATGAGTCCATTCTCTCGAGTGTGGCTCTTGACAGATGATCGCGAGGCACCGTGGAGCTAACGCTCCAGAGAAACATGGTGTTTTTCTTCATCCTTCTCCACTGATCCTTGTCACCTGTGTTTCCCATAGACTTCCCCTCCCAATCTCAATTCTATTTACATCCAAGTACTTGGCATCCTTCAGGTGCCTGAAACCGAAGGTCTAATAGGATCCTGAGCGATGCCCAAAGCAGAGTGTAGGTGTTACCAGATCTCAGTTACCCAGTTACCTGGACGATTTACTTTGTGGTGTGTGTGCCCGCATGTGTGAGCTACAGGTACGCCATGTTGTGTCCCTCCCTTGTTATCTGGTGAGAAGAGTGCGGGCATTAGAGTCAGGAGATGTGGGTTCAAGTTCACAGTCTCTTACTAGCTGTAAGACCTTGGGAAAGTCACTGCACCTGCTGAGATTCAGCTTCCTAGGGCTGAGTTTCATGGTTCAAAAAATCAAATGAATATGAGCATGGTTTGTGAATTATAAAGCTTTTCATTAGTCTATATTGTTAATTCTGTTAGTCCTGTTGTCACTTACCCAGTTAGCAGGGGGTCAAGCAACAAGAGGCCCTTATGGATGGCCCACAAGTCAGGTAGTGGACATATTTTTAGGTAATTGGGGTAACCCAGTCATTACCTTACATTTGTTTCTCATCCCACCAGATATTTATAAATGAGTATTTGTTTTTCATGAAAGAGATCGAGGCATGCTAGGGAAAGGCAACATTTAGATTCTTTCTGCTCTAGTTTCTACCTAATAAACATGCATATTGAACTCTGTGTGTGTGTGTTTGCCATTGGTTTGCTTTTCTTGCATCCTTGTCTTCCACCTTTTTGGCTATGTATCATATCGTGGCACCTGGGAACTGAAGTGGGAACTGGGAAGAGCCGTCCCCCTTGTCTCTTGGCTAGGTAGCTAGTCAGGTGCCCTCCCTGCCTCATGTAAGGGATCAATTACTCACCATCCGTCAGTTTCTTTTCTCTCCTGGAAGGAAACCTGTTTAGAACAGCCCCCTTGGGACAGGGGCCCCGGGCAGTGAGTGTCACAGAGAAGGGAGGTCCAGATGCCGTGTCTGTTGTATAGTCGCGGCCGTGTTAAGGGATGCCAACAGCAAGGGCTGAACAGAGTTCCTCCCCTGTTGCTGGTACCCTCCATCCATCAGTGGACGGACGAGGGTATCAGGAGGGAGACAAGAAGACCCTTACCTTCACCCTAGGAGGGTAGCTACAGAGGAGGGAGGGAAACCAAGGGGGAGAGAATAAATATAGAGTATCTACTCTGCATTAGACACTCTGCTAGATTCTACTTACTGTTGACCCATTTAATTTAATTCTCATGGAGCCCTGTTAAATAAGAATTACTAACCCTATTTTCTGGCCCAGAGAGGTGAAGGTAGGGTTGGGATTCAAACCCGAACCTGTCTGATCCCAAAGCCCCAGCTCTTTCTCTCAGCCCGTGATCTCTCGGGGCCTGGGAGAGCCACTCCGGAGGAGGCAAGGCCATGAGCAGATGCAGAGTGACTGGCTAATAACAGCAACGGGGTGTTTGCGGGGATTTTAGCCACACTATAGCCTGGTGGCATAAGTGCCGGTGATTTGGAAGGAACATGCCTTTGTCTTTAAAAAGACAGCTTACCACCCTAAAGCCCCTGAACTGAACAGAGCCTAGGGGATCTGGTGTTTCCACAGGTAGCTTCATGCATTAACAGAGTGTGCCATCAGCCCGAAATTCTGTATTTCAGATAATTGCAGAGAACCAAGGTGTGGAGAGATACTTTCCTAAAACCAGCAATTAAAACCGAGGGATACTGAGATGAAGTGTTGTGGTTTGTTTGTTTTTCGGTGCAGAAGGAACCTTGGGCCTTGAGATTCTAAGTCCAGGGGCATAGGGACTGTGGACGACCACGCAGATGGCGCCCCCTGGAGCACAGTGGTGTGGAACTTCAGAATTGTTATTTATTCCTTCATGTATTAATCACTGCTCCAGTGATTTTCTGGTTTGGCTCACTGAGATGGCTACTATGGTGAGCTGGCAGCGCCAGGCACGTGCACCGGCTGGAGGTGTTGGGGGCAGCGGTGGGCAGTTTGGTGGTTTAGGGAGACGCGCCAGGATGGTCACAGCTGTTTTGCGGAGGGGGCACCAGGGGACATATCTCACGTTCGGGTACCTGAAAGCAGTCTGTTGGGTAACCTGTATTTACAAACGGTGAAGGGGTGAATTCGTTCACTAGGGCTGCCATGACAACATAGCACAGACTTAAAAGTCTGACCTAAAAAACAGAAATTTATTTTTTCACTGTTCCGGAGGTTGGAAGTCCCAGATCAAGGGGCTGATGTTTCTGCTTAGCTTGCAGGTGGCTGTCTCTCACTGTGTCCTCACACAGTCTTTCCTCTAGCATCACTATGTGTCCCCATATCGTCTTCTCACAGGGACACCAGTGAGATTGGCTTGGAGCTCTCCCTAATGGCCTCATGTTAACCGAGTCACCTCATTGAAGTCCTATATGCATCACACCCTCAGGGTACTGGGGGTTAGACTTCAACATCTAATTTTGGGGGATACAATTCATCCTATAAGAAGGGCACAGAGAGTGAGAACAATCAGAGAGGGCTCCTGAGGAGCAAGGAGGAGAGGAAGTGTTCGCGGAGCAGAGGATGGTGTGAATTCTCCAAGATGAGCACAGTCCATGTGAGGGAGGCGGCTTGGCGGAGGGGACAGCGTCCCCCTGACACTCAGCCTGGCGTGGCCCTGGTCAGCTCACTGATGTCCTCCACTGCAAAGTGAGAGGGCTGGGCTGGGTGGTGTCTGAGGCCCCCTGACGGCTCTCCTGTGCCCTGGTCTAAGGCTTGAAGGGGAAGAGAAGGCAGTTGGGGTGGAGAGCAGGCTGCTGGAGAAGGAAGACGGTGGGCGAGGAGACGGTGAGGACAGTCAGACAGGACCAGGATGCTGGGTGCGGGCCGTGGAGGCCCGCAGCCTGGGTGGGGTAGGGTTGATCTGCTGCATGTCTGAGGCGTCCTGAGGTCTGCAGGAAACCTCTGTGAGCCTTGGACTTCGATGAGGCCTCGGCTAGGCACAGGCTCAGCTCTGCCCTTGAGCGTTGGCTTTCCTGTGAGAGAGAAATCCCAGAGGATGCCCTGGGGGCCACTAACGCGATGATGCCCACGGATGCCCTGGGACCCGCTGGTGCCGTGGGACCCACTGATGCCATGTGGAGTCCTCCGCACCCGGGTTCAGGTCCCACCCAGCGCTGCCACTCACTGGTGTTGGATCTTAGCCAAGTTACTTCATCCCTTTAAGCTTCTGCTTCTCCATTTGTGAAAGGGGTTAATCGTATCCATTTCTCAGGGGTTGTGAACATTAAATGACTCGGTGTCTATAAAGTGGTTAGCAGAGTGCCCGGCATACTTAAGTTTCAATAAATGAGCGTTATTTTAAATTGCGGGCTATCAAGCCCCTTCTGTCCTTCCGAGCCCTATTTGCAACAGCGGTCCTCCGGAAAGCATTCCCTGATGAGCTCACCGGACTCCAGCTGGTCCTCTACGCTGCCTCTGGGCTCTTGTGGCCTCCCCTTGGGTCCCTGGCCAGCTGTTGGCTTCTTGCACCGAGTGTCCTAGGAAATGGGCTCTGGAGCAAGGGCCTGTCTCCTCTTCCCGCCACATCTGTCCACAGGGAATGGAGCATATTCCTGTCCACAGGGCACAGGCTGAGCTTGGGGTGCCTGACTGGCTCCCCATGACTCCCTCCCTTTCCTCATTGGGAGACAGGCCCCAGCCCTGTGTCAGTTAGACACCAGGCAGGACCAGCTGCTTGGTAGCTCTGGTTGAGTCAGGGCCCAGCTCTGCGCCCGTGAACCTTCCTGGGAGGCTCTCCCCAGCCACCACCCAGCAGCCTGGCCGACAGCAGAGGGGGGCCAGCTCTTTCCTCCTCAGGCCTGAGGCACCGAGGTCTGTGCAGAGACCCGTTCTCCCCACTGTGTGAGCTGTCTTGTGCATCCATCCACGTAGTTGTTAATGTGACAAATATTTACCGACCCTCTCCTCTATGCCCGCACTGTCCTAGGTCCTGGTGATCAGTGGTGAGGAGGTCAAGGAGGCTGTACCCTGCTGTAGCTGGAGGGAGCCGGTCAGTGGTGGTGGGAGCGGGTGGAGGACTATCAACTAGGAGTAAGTGTGATGGTGTTGAAAAGAGAACACGGTGACACTAACAAGAGTGACATCATCCAGTCCTTTTCAAACATTTGCTGCTTCTTTCAGGGAAGGCTTGGCGAATGGCAGGAGAAGCCTTTCAGATCCCTCAGTGATCTTTCTTACAAACTGAAGACTGGACGCAAACAGGGCTCCGAAGGGTCTGGGGAGGTGGGACACCTGTGTCCTGTGGAGGAAGTGGTAGACTGGCCCACCAGATAGAAGCACCCAAGGGACTTTGTATGGTTCATTGCTAGGTAGCAGTCCCTAGTAGGTCCTCAATAAATATCGACTGGCTCCAGAGGGCTGAGCTAGGATGAATGGATGTGGGCATTACAAGGAGGCAGAGCTGCATAGACTGTAAAGAAGTGCCTCTTAATAGCCAGAACTGTCCAGCAAATACAAAGGCCTGCTTCATGAGGCAGTGAGTCCTGCAGCCTGGGCAGGCTCTTGGGGGAGCCTGGCTGACCACATGCCAGGCACGCTGGACCGGCGACTTCTGATTGAGAGGGAGCTCGGACAAGGTGACCTCCATGGTCACCATTGTCCAAGGGAGGCTGTGCCATTCCGTCATCCCCTCTCCCCAAGCCCAGCCTGTCTGGTCTTGCATCATAAATGCTCAGACTTTGCTGACAATGCCTGTGTCTTGCTTGCGATAGAATTGTCCACAAAGACAAGCCCTGACTGCTCAGTATTAAAAGGGAAAATCACTTGGAAATAGACTTCCCTTTCCTGACCCTGCAGCTCTGTCCTCGTTTTATTTTTCTGTATCAAATTGCCAACAGTAAAATTGCTGGACGCACGGCATGTGCTGTTTGCTTCCTTTATGGTGCCTCGTTCCCACCAGTTGGCCAATGGAGAAAACAATTAGCGGCATTGGCCCGAGACGCAGGCTGGAGGACATGAGAGCAGCAGGGCTGAGCGGGGTGTGGGAGCTGGGAAGGCTGCGGTGGCCAGGGCCAGGGCGAGCGGGCACTCACACTGCCACATGCCCGGACCCTTCCACTCCACGCCCACACCAGTTCATCAGCCTGGGCTTCCTCCAAACATTCAGATTGTTCCTGAACACTGGTTCAAGAGGGGTTGTGCCCGAGTGGCTGTTCTTCTTGCCTACCCACCCCTTCATGCCTGCTTATTGTAAATACGATGTAAATACAGTCTGGCCACATATTGACTTTCTAATTCTAGGTCTTCTTTCCAAATGGCCTGGATGTTGCTACCTGTGGTGGTGTGTCGGTCTCAGAGGGAAGTCCCAGAAGGCAAGGGACGTGTCTGTCTTGTTCTTTGTAAAGAACTGGGATTGTCACCTGTGGGTGTTGTCGTTATGTTTTTTGGTTTGTTTTGATGTGTTTGGTGTTTTGTTATTCGGCAACCATGCCATCTCCTTGAGGGCTGTTGATTTGCTTGTAACCCAGAGCTCCAAAGAGAGGAGATGGCTGATGCACAAGGGGTTCTACTGCTCGAGGCATGAGACTGGGTCCCCTGTGTTTGCTCCCTCTGGACAGTTCCTCACCGCTGCTCAACACTGGACGGGTGATGTAACCCTCAGTGCAGCCCTTCATCCACTCATTTATTCGTTCAATTAACCACCTGTATTGAGGATTTTCTCCAAGCCCATTCATTCCTGGGCTTGGCCTCCAGGAATGTAGATCCAACGGAGAACCAGCATCTAACCAGATGTTTAACAGGGGAAACAGACAAGGAGACACGTAGAGGCTATAAAGCACAGCGAGGAGGCCCCATCATAGAGGTGAGAGGCAGTGAGACAGAGAAGAGACCAGAGACTTCAGGGTCGGACCAGGGTTCAAATCCCAACTCCAACTTTTACTACTTATGTGACCTACTTGAGCCCACGTTTCGTGGAAAGGAAATGTCTGTATTCTAAGATTGCTGTGAGGGAGAATTAGGCTAATAATACGTAGTCAGTACTCTATAAATATGGATCCCTCCTCTCCATTTTCTAGGAGAATGTAAAAGGCATGACTCACTTTGCCCGGGGAAGTTAGGAAGGCTTCACAGTACAGGGGGCTGTTGAGTTTGATCTTAAAGCACAGAGACCAGTTGTCCAGGGGAATACAGAGGGGCAGAACATTCCAGCAAGTGGGGGATGGCATTTCCTAATTCAACTCTCTAGCCTGGTCTGTTCAGAGAAGGAGGGCTAGAGTGTGTGCTGGGGGATGAGTGGCAGGAGAAAGGGCAGGAGGGGCATGGGAGTCTGGCTATGAAGGGCCTTGGGTGTCCAGCGAAACATTTTGAATTTTATTGTAAATAGCAGGGTCGCAATGGAGGTTTTTAAGCAGTTAGTGAGTTGATTTTGTGTTTTAGGAAAATAGCTTTGGGGGGCAGTGTAAAAGTCAGGAAGTAGAAGTATAGTAGGGCAGAGACAGCAGGTGAGTGTGGACTGGGAAGAATAAAGGCAGTTTATTCAACAAACATTTACTGAGTGGCTATTATGTGCCAGGCACTATACTGAGCATTGGGGTTACAAAGACAAAGTAGATAGGATCCCTGAGGGAGACAAATGAATAGAGAACACGATAGGTTGTGGTAAGAATTACACTAGAGAGAAGCACAGCTCCTGTGGAGGCCTGAGGGAGGGACAGCTAACACGGGAAGCTGGGCACAAGGCCCCCCTCTCATCCTCATGGGTATCCATGCATGGCACCATTCCTGGAGGGGTCGGTCACACCAAGACTACATAGGTGGTCCTGCCATGAAACTGTCCAGGAAAGAGAGAGTGTGGGTTAGACCAAGGAACCGTAATTCAGGAGAGAAGGCATTTAACTCAGAAAGGTATTCCAGAGTTAGAACTGGCAATCCATTTGAGGTAAGGATTGAGGGGGAGGAAGGGGCCCTGGCCCTCCAGGGAATAGTCATCAGGAAGGTACTGAGTTTATAAAGGGCAAGAAGTGGTGGTGGAGCCCTGAGTGGGAGTGACTGGAAGGCTGAGGGGTCCCTGCTGGGGGCACTGCCTTGGGCAGGATCGGGTATTTGGGTCTTCTCTGTGCCACCCGAGGCTCACTTCTATCTTAGAACCTAGGGGAACGGGGCGATATCTCTCCACCCACCCTTGGGCTCCCTTCTGATTGCTTCTGTTCCCTGTCTCCCAGAAGAACCAGATTCCATCTGAGCTCCATCACCTACTAGTGTGTGTGTTGGGGAGCATGCCTACCCTCCCGTTTGTGCCATGAGGTGGTGGGAAGTGCTTTTGTGTGCTGTCAAGCCCTAGCTGAGGTTAGCGTATCAGCTGTCAGCCCTGCGGACAGCAGGTTGGCTTGGCTGCAGGGGAAGGGAATGGGTTTCACGAGCTGGAAATGGGAGGAGGTTAGGGAGCAGTCTGTTTCAGAGTTTCTTTCTGGGGAATCGGATGAGAAGAACAAAGTTCAAGGGCCTTTGCAGAAGCTCAGAGAACTTGCCGCACTGCCCAGCACACCCGGAACTCAGCATGTCAGCAAGGCATGGGGTGCAGATCAGGGAGAGGGAGCGAGCATCTCAAAGACGGGGCCAAAGGCAAGCCCAGGCAGATGGGTGGTGGCATGGCCCTTCCCTGGGGACAAGTGAGTGCGTGTGTGTGTGTGTGTGTGTGTGTGTGTGTGTGTGTGTATGCACATGTGTTTGAGTCAGAGAGAGGTGGTAACTGAGCTGGCAGGTAATGGGGACCCAGCCTGGATGTTTGGGGCATGGGGTGGGTGAACCTTGTGCCCTCCAACCACTTCTTGTTTTACTGAGAGGCAGCTGGGATAGCCAGAAGGGCTCTAACATGGGCCCAGGAGCATCTGCCCCCTTGGCTATGCCATCACCTTATTCTCTGTTACCTGAGCCTCTGTTCCCATGTGTGTAACATGGGATGCTCGTCCCTCCCTCACAGGTTGTCATGAGATAAAGTGAGAACTGGAACGAAAGCACTGGGTCTGCAAGGCCCCACGCTGCTGTAACAGGAGCTGGTGTTTGCTGAGCGCTCACTAAACGCCGGCCCTGCTGTGCGCTCTACGCGTGCACATGGGCTAATAATTAAATCTTCGCAAGCACCTGAGGTAGGTGCAGTTTTTCTCCCCGGTTTTGTAGGTGAGGAAACGGCTGCACCGACCTGGGCTGAGCACTGACCCCCGGCCGCACTGTCTCTGTGCTGTGTCAGGGCATGTCTGCAAAGGGTCGTTATGCATCACGGTGGGCGTGCCCACACCTCCTGTAAGGAGCTGGACGGTGGGGAGACTGGGAGAAGCAGCGTGCCTGGTGGGCCTCGGGGAAAAGAGAGTAGGTGGAAAGTCCCTTAAATCTAAAAATGGTGACACAGTGTAAGATGTATCTCGTCCCGTCTCCCATGGGGGAGGGATATGAGGACACTGGCCCCAGGCCACCCCGCCCCCACTCCTGCCCCAGGCCGCCCCCACCCCTCGCCTGCCTCTGCTGCGCTCCTCCCTCCCCCCAACCTGTGGCCTCCACCCCCACCAGGATCAGACATGGCCTTTGTCTTTCTGCCTGACTGCTCCCTTTCAGGGGATAAAGGCCTCCGTGTTTGGGAACACTGATAGTTCAGGGGAGCCTCAGGGGCAGCTTGGGGAAGTCACATGGGGCTCCCCAATTAAACACCTTTTCTTTCCACCCCTTGCCGCAACTTGTCTTCCCCACCTCCCGCTAGCCTGGGAAGCCAAGTTCCAGGGGCGGTGGAGGAAACTTCTGCTTCCCTGAGTCCCTGCTCGAGGGGAGAGGAGGAAACAGAGCAGAAAATGAGCCTTCTGGAGAGGCTCCGAGGAGGCCGGGCAGGAGCTGGGAACCGCAGGGT
Organism: Smutsia gigantea; assembly: GCA_032199065.1. Classification (NCBI taxonomy): domain Eukaryota; kingdom Metazoa; phylum Chordata; class Mammalia; order Pholidota; family Manidae; genus Smutsia; species Smutsia gigantea. Next base: position 36,816 of record JAVSCE010005809.1, on the reverse strand, counting down.
GAGGGTGAGGCCTCCTCGTCTGCCCCCCATGCTCAGCCACTAAGACCTGCTATGAGGGTGCTAAGAGGGGCCGGGGCTCCTGGCAGCCTGTGCCTGTTGGCTGGTAGCTGTTCTTGCGTGGTCACCATGTCCTCCCCGCCCAGGGGAGAGAAGGCACCACCTGCGAACTAGCTTAAGATGAGTAGGGAGCCGTGGCATGGACGATGAAAAGGCTAGTGCTCCTTTCCGTCGCTTTATAATCATAATGATGACCAATGGCTACTGTCTACACAGCATTTGGTATGATGAAGCACTTTCCATACATTAGTGCATCTAAACCTTGCAGCCGTATTTTATAGATGAAGAAACTGAGGTTCAGAGGGGCCATTTCACTTGTCCCCAGTTCCTTACTGTTGAGGCAGCACAAGCCCTTGAGGGCAGGATTGTGCCCTTTGATGCCAGAAGACCCAGTTTAATCTTATTTTTCCATCCTAGTGCTACATCCTAGCTTGATGACATTAGGCAAATGACTTAATGTCTCTCTGCCTCCACATTTCCATCTGTAGAATGGGGTTAATAATAGGTAAAGGTAGGTGTTGAGGATTCAGTGAGACAGTTCATGTCAAATGACAAGCTTAATGTCTCAAACATGCATTCATTTGTTTAGCAGATGGGAACTGGATGCCAGCTTAATGCCAGGGGCCGTATTACATGCTAAATATCCAAAAATGAGCAAGATGGACATGCACCATGCCTTTTTGAAACAAGCGACGCCTGCAAGCCCTGATAAGCACCATATATAGGAAGCATTATGTAAAAGGCAGCTATAAAAAAGTGGCAGAGCGGGAGGTGAACCCATTTCTTCCTGCCTTCAAAGGCAGGAAGGTAATACCCAGTCCTGCTGCTTCAGGGCCTATTGTGAAATCCTCCATGGAGGGGGAACTGTCCCGGGCATTTGACTTGAGGTCCGTGCCAAAAGAGCTCTTATCCTTTCTGGATACCCATTGTAATGGGAAGTGGGCAAACCATATTTCCCTAAAGGAGGACAGTGGTAAGGCTAGAAATTCTAGAAATCATAACATACATTTATTCATTCAGTATTTTTAAAGGACCAGGCACTTTTTCTAAGGGCTGAGGCTACAGCAATGAACAAGATAGGGTGAGAAATTCTTGTCCTCATGGACATCATAAGGCTCATGTCAGAGAGAAAGATGAAAAATAAATTAAAGTACAATGCCTGATAAATTGGGTATTAATATGTGCAATGGGGAATACATAAAACAACAGAAAGGGAATTTGGAAAGTGGTGGGGCAGTGGTGCCATTTTATGTAGTGTGATTCAGGAAGAACTACTCAGAAGGTAATAACTGAGGAAAGATTTAATGGAGGCAAGGGAGCAGACATTAAGGGAAAAGCATTTCAGGCAGAAGGAACAGCAAATGTAAAGGTCCTGAGGTTGGAGCATGCCTGGTGTGTCTGAGGAAAATCCAATGTGAATTTAGTGAAGTGAGCAAAGGAATGAGTAATAAAAATAAGGTGCGTGTGTTGGGGTGCACACGTACATGGGCACACGAATCACAGAGGGCTGTTCCACTGCAGTACAATTCTGATGCTGACCCCCCAGAGTTTAGTGCAACCCAACAAGACAGCCCTCACTTCAGACGCCAGCCACATGTTTGGGAGTCCCCAGGCCACCCACACTTCTGAACAACTGGCTACAAGTTCAAGGGTGCCCTTGGCCCCCTCAGGTTGGATAATTTGATAGAACAAATCACAAAACTCAGTGCCACACTTAGTTAAAGTTTTACTGTGAAGGATACGAATCAGGACCAACCAAATGGAGAGATGCATAGGGTGAGGTCTGAGAGGGTCCCAGGAATGGCGCTTCCGTGTGCTACCAGTGGAGTTTGAGCCATCACGTTCACAAGTGCATCAAAGGATTCACCAATCAGGAGACTCCCCTCAGGCTTGGTATCCAGAGTTTTTATTGGGGATTCATTATTGACTCACTGGCCATGTGATTTAACTCAGTCTCCTGCCCCACTCCACTCTGGAGGTCGGCAGGTCAGGCTGACGTCAGTAGCCCAAAGCCCCAGCCCTCTAAGCACAGGGTTGGTCTTTCCAGCCTGACCAGCCCCCTCAGTCACTTCCATAACATAAACCCAGGCATGGTCTAGGGGCCCACCCTGAATAATAAAGACCCTCCTGTCATTTGGGAAATTCCGAGGGTTTGAGAACCTCTGTTCTAGGAACCCAGGACAAAGACCAGACAAATTACTGCAGGAGAAGAATTTCCATTCAAAGTAAAAACCCAGGGACTTGGTTTTTGCTTTAAGTGAGATGGGAAGTCAGTGGTAGGTTTGAGCAGAAGTGACCTGATATGATTTTTGTTTTAATAGAGTCCCTCTGGCTGCTATGTTGAGAATAACTGTGTGAGGAAAGACACATTAGTTGGCTACTTACAGTAATCCAGGCCAAGGTGATGGCTCGGGCAACAGTGGTACCAGTAGAGGCCATGGAAATGGGTCCATCTCTGGAATTATCTCAAAATTAGAACTAACATGGATTGAATGCAGGGTGAGAGAGAAAGAGTAGTGTGGGATGACTCTGAAGTTTGTCTTGAGGATCTGGAGGAATGACCTTGTCATTTCCTGAGAGGACTGGGTTTGGGGCTGGAAGAGCAGAAGCTCAGTTTTAGGCATGTTAAGTGGGAAATGCCAATGAGACACTGAGTGGAGGTGTTAAATGAGCAGTTTGACAGATGGGACTAGAGTTCAGGGAGACCTGTGAGCTGGACAGATGTGCTAGAAGGTCCCTGAAGAGGAGGCATCCAGAGCCTGTACTGGGCGAATTCCCTGAGGAAGGGAGTGAATAGAGAGAGAGAAGAGACTGTGGGTCGCTGGATCACCCCAACAGGAAGATGTGGAGGAACAGGCATGGAGACTGGATGGGGCAGGGGAGGAGGAGACCCAGGAGAACGATGGGTCCTGCAAGCCCAGGGAGCCCTGACCCACTTTTAACAGGTGCTTCTGGCCCATCAGGCAAGCTACCAAGGTAAGGATTAATGTCGGAGTTAGCAGCTTGGTGGTCACTGGTAACCAGAAAAGTTCTGGGGTAAGTTCCCGAGAAGTGGGAGGGGAAGGATTATGTATGCAACCACTTCTGAGTGGTTTTGGTGTGAAGGAGAGCAGAGCAGTGGGGCACTAGCTAGATGTGGGACTGAGAGAGAGCTTTTTAAGAGGGGAGAAAATGCAGCCCATTCGTATGCGGATGCCCGTGAAGAAGAAATAGAGGTTTGAGAAACTATAGGGATGTTTGGTCATGAGAAGAGGAGACTCTGGGGACACGTCATAACTCTCCTTGTATGCTTAAAGGACTGTCATATGGAAGAGAATTAGAATCATTTTATGTGACTCCAGAGAGAAGAACCAGTACCAATGGTCAGAAGCTGCAAAGAGGAGGATTGCAGCGCAGCCTAGATAACAATTTTGTGCATCCATTTATTTATTCATTCAGGAAATCAGCATTGAATGCCTGCTATGTGGTTGAGACTGGCCCAGGCACCAGGGACAAAGTCACAATGAGGACTCAGCCCCTTCTGGCTAGTGGAGAGAGCGACACAGGCAGACAATTGTAATACAGTCTGGAAAGTGCTGACAGGGTCCCTGCGGCTGATGGGGGAACGGGGGTTTAGGGAAAGGTCAGGCTGGGCAGGGGAGCCATAAATGTTCCGCTGAGGATATTCCACCTTCTAATAACTGAAAACCTATTTGGCCTAAATAAATGAAGCTTAACAAGGTACTTGGCCCTCAGTTATCAGGTACATTTTCTGGATGACTAGGCCATGTAGATACAGCCTTAATAAAAATGATGGCTGATAGATGGGTGGTGCTTTATCGTTTACAGAGCACATTTAATCCTCGCAACAGCCCTGCCAGGATCGTTCTGTTATCCCTGTTTTATAGTTGGGTGACTGAGGCCCAGAGCAGTGAGCCTTGCCTGAGGTCACATAATTATAAAGATGGAGCTGTGCCCACAACCAAGCTCATGAGTCCCCACCAACATACACAGTCTTCCCAGGGCTGCCAAGTGCTTGGCCATACTGATCATAACCTGCTCCCAACCCATGCACAGAAGTGCTCTGGGGCCAGGGTGGGTCTCTTGTGAACTGTTTCATGACCCTTGCCCCCTCCCGTGATGTCTTGGCACTTTCTCCAGTCTGGTTGCACAGAAATATCTGCTCTGTTGAAGCCAGTTGCTGATTCTCTGCCTCCGACGTTCTCTCCTGCCCCTCCTTTCTGACCCCCACCTTCCCCTTCTTTCTCGACCTTGTTTCATTACTTCTGGGAGGAGATCTTTGGAATCCCAGGGTGGCTTAAAACTGGGATTCCTCAAACTTCTCGACCAGCCGTCCTTGGGTTCCTCTGATATTGATGAGACCTGTTAAGTCCAAAAAGTTAAAGAGAGTGAGATACCCAGAAACTGTAAATAAGAAAGATGGAAGAAGAAGATGTTGGGGAGGGAGAATTTTCTGCTACTTTCTCCCTGATCTAAGAATCAAATTGATATAAGACAAATTAACAGGAAAAAAAAAACAGAGTTTAATGACATACTATGGGAAACCATAGAGATGAGATTCCAAAGACAGTCAGGGACACTGAGGTATAAATGTCATCCTAAACTAAGGAGAGGGGGTAGGGAAGGAAGGCAATTCACAGGAATATGAAAGAGTAAATGTTTGGTAAACAAGTGTTAGGTGGGCTACCCCCTAGGGCACAGAGAGGAATTTTAATGGACTTTGCCACAATTCTCCTTGTCTACCACCCCTACTTCACATTATAATGGAGGTATCTATGCTGATAGCTCTCCTCCAAGGTCAGTTCCTCCATCTGAATTCTTTTATGCAGTTGGGAGTGGGAGGAGAGGTCAAAGTTTGGGTCTTTTGGGTCTTCAGCAGGACGTAACCTGTGGGTCACATTGGCACATCTTGGGGCAGCCTGCCCTTGGTCCCACGGAGGATAGGGAAATGATGAGGATATTGATGACAATAACAATTAAAGCTTCACTCAGGCTGCTTATCTATGAAGAAATGCTAATATTATGTCCACTTTACAAATGAGGAAGCTGAGGCACAGAGCAGTTAAAGTGCGTTGCCCCCACTGATAGCAGAGCAGTCTACTGACTTAATGTGTTTTGCCGCTATGCTCCTGCCTCCCTGAAGAGGAAAAAGGAGAGAAACAAAGACTAGGAAAGGCTTTCACACAGCATGAATTGTTTTAGCTACCTGTGTGTTGAATCCGTGGGGAAGAAATAGATCTAGTTCCTGCCCTCAGTGAACTCAGAGCTACAGAATCACCGAACATCAAAGGAGGAGGAGATCTCAGAGATGTCGTCCAAATTGGGACACAGGGAGGTGAAATGAAACACCTACAGAAGAAAAGGGAACACACACCTTTGCACACTACAAAAATAACATAAAACACACAAGTCAGCAGTTCCACGCAGGCCCCCAACAGCCGCAGCCGAACACCTGTTACAGTAAATACAGGTGCTTCATGCTGCCACAGGCGGGAGGCCAAGTCTTTGTGCTGCAGCTGGAGGGGGAATTGCAAGGGTAGGAAATAGTATGACATTGACCAAGAAAGTGCAAAGCATTTAATGCCTTTGAATATATTTGAATAATAACTCGGTATTAGTATGACAATCAGTATTAGTATTGGAAATAGTATGACATTGACCAAGAAAGTGCAAAGCATTTCATACTTTTGAATATATTTGAATAATGACTTGGTAGGAGTAGAGCTTACTCTTAAGAGAAAAAGGAGAAGTAAGGCTGAGATGCTAAGGGACATAGCACAAACCAGCTCAGAGATACCAAGAGAAGCAGCCAGGTGGGGCTCATCAGGAAAGGGTTCCGGGAAGAGGGGGCATCTGGGTTGCACTGAAAAAGAAAAACTTGGATTAGCAAGTGAGGAAGCAGAACGAATAAAATATTCATAGGATAAGGTGGTGTGGGAGGTGGAAACAGGAGTAAGTTAGCTCTGAGGTTCAGTTCAATTCAACAAATGTTAGTTGAGAGTCTTCTAAGAGCCGACATCCTGGATAAATATAAGGATGACTTAGAAACATGGCATCTGTCCAGAAGGAGCTTGAGGTTACAGCAGGGTCATAGGATGCGCAAGTGCGGAGGGAGCTCAAGGGTGGCCTGTGGGGAGTGGAGGGAGGGCTTAGCCCAGGTGGGGCTGGGGCATTAGGGAAGGCTCCTGGGGCCCTAAGCCTGAACTGCTCTGGTGGGATGAAGAGGAGTGCACCAAGGGGCAGGGCAGGGGCCATGCGGAGGTAGGATGCAGCTTGAAGTGTGTGGAAGCCTCTGACACTCTGGGATTTCTAGAAGGTCAAGTGCACATTGGAGAGAGCCGAAGACAATGCTAGAAAGGTAAATAGCAGCCAGGTTGGGCAGGACCTAACCTAATATCAACTTCATCTCAAGTCACTGGGGAGCCATTGAAGGTTTTTACCCAGGGTGGTGATACTAGATTTGGTTTTAGAAAGATCATTCTGGCAACTCTGTGGAGCACAGATTTAAGGGAAGCAAGCTGAGGCCTGGGAACCAATCAGGAGGCTATTGCAGTAGTCCAGGGGAGTAATGATGAAGACATCAACCAAAGGAGCGGACGTGGGGAGGGAGGGGGAGAATGATGGCCTGCTTAGGAGGGCTGTTTGGCAGAGCTTGGTACAAAGCAAAAGAGAGGGAGGCTGGGATGGGTGCCTGGCTTAAATGAGGTGGGGAAGTGGCAGGGTCACTGGACCGTGAGGGAATGAGTCTGAGGATGCTCAGATCATGGCTTATGGACCAGGCTGGATGCTTACATCACGGTTTGTGAACAAGGCTGGAGCCAGAGTCCACAGCTGTTGATGGACTGAGCAATTCCTGGAAATCCCTGGATGAAGACCAAGGACTTGGCAAGTTTTCAGGTTTAAAGCCAAAAGTCAGTGTCTGGAGGTAGAGGCTAGGGGAGAAAGGATTGTGTGTGTGTGTGTGTGTGTGCACAGGTGTGATGCATGGCTGGATAGAGTATCAGAACGTTTGGCTAGAATTCCTGAGCTCTAGGACTTTGCGCCTCCTGCATGTGCTGGACCTCAGGAGCGCCTCCTGGTGAGAACAAGCTGGAGCTCAAGGGCCTCCATCCCAGGGTTCTGCAAGGGGTCACCTTCCCAAAAGGTGATCAGAGAGAGGGAGATCAGAGAGAGGACTTGAGCTAACAGAAATACAAGAGGATATTACCAAAGCAAGGAGTCAGTCATGAGAGGCCATTCCACACTGCGATACAGAGTGTCCAGTGTTCAAGGGACCTGGGTGGGCATGGGGTGGATACAGCACTTAATTAGGAGGCCAGAGAGACTGGAGTTCTGTTTCTGGCTTTTTTGTTGGCCAGCTCTGTGACTTTGGAGAATTCACTTCACCCTTCTGGGCCTCATGTTTCTCATCTGTGAAGTGGAAGGAGTGGATGAGATCATTTCATATGGGTTTCTTCCAGCTCTAAAATTCCACAAGTCTGAAGAGTGCAGTCAGATAGCTGCTGTCAGTTAGCTCCTTCCCTGGTCTCACTATCAACACTTTTCCAGAATCTAACGTTTTCTTGATTCTTGAAAATCCTCCTTCAGATCTACCCTCCCTTTTCTCCTGTGTCAACACAACCTTGTTGGGAAGAATGAAACATCTTCTCACTGCTGCTCAGAACAAAGGCCCCCTCCTCAGGCTTCAGTATTGCTAGAGTGCCCTCAGCTCTTCTGATGTTGGGTGTGGAGTGGAGGGCAAGTCACACACAGGGCGCCCCATGCGGTCGTAAGGTTTCGTCACACTCACATGCATGCTCCGCGCCTTCGTGGTCCGCCTGCCTCCGTACCTGCGCTGGCACTGTTCTCCCTGCCTGGAAAGGCGTCCTCTCCTTCCCAAGGCCTTTCCTGACATCAGAACCCTGACTCCCAGCTCTCTGCCATCCGCAATCACAGATGATACGCTACTGTTAATGGCTCGTGGTCATAAATTCCCATAGATGACAGAGTTGACATTAATGATAATGCTAGCAATGGCTAAAATTTTAATATATTTCCTATATGTCTGGCTCATTTAATGCTCACAGTTGTTAACCTCTACCAACACCCAGCACAGAGGCACACCACCAGCAGTGACGTTAACGGCCATTACCCTTGCCTTCCGGTTATCTCCTCTGTGGGAGGACACACTGTCTTCTCCCTTCTCCTAACTCATTCTCCTGTCTTGCTTTCTCTTTCCCTGGGATGGGTGCAAGAGTCATTTTTCTAAAATCCACCCTTCAGTGGCTCCCCATCATCAACAGGATAAAATCCAGGCTCCTTACGATGGCCCCGGGTGGCAGACCCTCTCTGGCCAGGATTCTCATAATTGCCTGCACTCGCTCTCTGCTTACCCAGATTAAAAACGATTCCCCTTCCCCTCAGCTTCCACAGCCTCCCAACCATTAAATCCTGTTGAGTCTACCTTCTTCCTACAGTTTGTATCTATACCATTTCTCTCTATCCAGTGTCGTAGTTTTACATCCTTATAATTTCTCTTCAGGAGCAGCGCTGCTCTGCTAGCTACTGGGGGAGTATTCTCCCTAATTCTTCATTCACTCCTTTCAGCCACTGGGATAAAATCCATACTCTGGATCCAGCATGTAACTCTCCATGTGATCAGGCCCCACCTTACTTCCCTAGCCCCATTTCTGCTCTCACCCTGTCTATTCAGAACCTCTTGCAGATAGCACAGTCCACCGAAACTCCTCGCTTCTGACACTTGCTCACATTTATGTTCTGTCTGGAGCAACTCCTCACCCACAGCCCAGGGCTCTTCTTACCTGCTTGGTGAACACCTCCCGTCTTTCAAATGTCTAAGTGACATTCCCTCTGTGAGGCCTGACTGCAGACTCCTCCACCCCCAGGTCAAATGGACTCTTCTTCTTCTGTGAGCCGTTTCTGTCCCTGTTGTGCTTTCATCAGTGGCCGGACAACCCCACGTGCATACCTGTGTTAGACTCGACTCCCCGGTAAATTCCCTGAGAGCAGGATGCATGTGGGATCGCACTTCCTGTCTCCAGCCCCCAGCACACGGCCCCACTCATCCTAGGGTGGATGAGCACTGAATGTCAAGTGCGTGAATGAGGCGAAGGCATTCACGACCTCCCACGGTCAGATGCCAGCTCACCTACTCCTTCTTATGTCCCATAAACAATAAAAATGTGGTGCCATATAACTGCTGTGCACATGTAGCTTGCACGGGCATTTAAGGAGGTGATCACTTTTAAACCTCCCAACCGTGCACAGCCACAAGTATCCAGCGTTCCAGCCAAGGAGCCTGTTCCCCGGATGCACCACACACTTCCCTGCCTTTCGTCCTCAATGTCCCTTGTGCCCAGAGTCTCTTTCCTTCCGTAGCTTCAGGTTCAAAGCTTAATTTTACCCCCCCCACACTCCCTTCTCGGTACATTTGCCTCTTTTCCCACCATTGGGGTGACGGTTTCTCTCGTAAACACTAAAGCTAACAGTTGGCCTGAGCCTTATATTTACTAAAGGTATTGATTATAAATGCCTCCAGAGCAAGGCTGTGCCTTCTTTATTGATCCCATGATCTCTATGGTATTTAGCGTGAACGGTGGCACATAGTAGGTCTTCAGTTCTTTTTGCTGCTTAGAATAGATTGAACTGAATCCATTGTTTAGGCTCCAAAGTTCTCCCAGTTTTGCCAGAACCCCAGGCAAAAAGCAACAAAGCAAGTGGCAGGGAGGGGTGGGCGTTGAGGATGAATGAGGGCGCAGGGGTGACAGGGGAGGGAGGACAGACTACTTCAAGTTGACAGAAACTCTTGCACAGAAGTCATAAACACCATTTCTTGCCAAGGAGTTGCCTGTGGATGTTTATGGAAGCATCATTATTCCCATTATTTAGTTTTGATGATCTCAATCAGCATGCTGAGCGCAGAGTAATGCGCCCTTGGCCGACCGAAGCCCGTGCCAGGAGCTCCTCATGCCATTTCCTCCGAACGGTTCTCGGAGCCCCTTCCTGTCCTCCAAAACCTCTTCCCATCTCGAGAGGTGGAAGGTACCTTACAGACCTTCTGTCCAAGCTGCGCACTGAACAGATGAGGAATCCAGGGCCCAGGGAGGCGTGCTGGTTCCCCTGGTTGGCAGAGTGGGATGCAGACTCAGGTCTAATTTCCAGCTCATGTGCGCTTGCCTGCTCTTTCTGCTAAAATCTCCCACCAAATTGCCAGTGGGAGCTCCTCATTGTCTGCCTCCTCCCATTCTGCTCAATTCAACAAATATTTATTTTACTGAGTCTCTGCCCCTGCAGACGGCAGAGAGATGGGGGAGACAGAGCTTCTGGTCCCAACAAGGACTGCGATGGCCACGGCACAGAGGCGACCTGACTTGTGTGAAGCGCCTCCCAAAGCCTCCGCAGACCCATTTCTTGGGGCTTTCTTGCTGCCCCCTCTCTTGGGCCATCCACTATCCCCATTTGACTGCTGATGAAACTGGGGCTCGGAGGGCAGAGCTGGCACCCGATTGAACCTAAGCCCCAAGTACTTCCCACCAAGCCTCTGCTTCCCCCCTGAATGAACGAGAAGGAGGAAGCCCAGGGTGCCTGGCCTAGAGCGGGCCCCCCTGCTGAAGGTGGGAGCTAGGAAAGAGGCCAGACCTCAGAAGGGGAGGGAGCCTCCCGGTGAGCTGCTAGAGCCTGACATTCGCTGTCAGCATCGACAGCTGTTTGCAGCTCCCCTCAGGCCCTCCTCCACTTCCTTCTGGAAGACACACAACTGAAGTCCTTTACTTTGGAGGCTCTCACAGAGCTGGGGGCCAATGAGACAAGCTGGCAGGTCTGGGGGGGCCCTGAACAGCAGGCATCCTTGTGGAGACACTGAGGAGAAGGCTGCATCAGCTTCGTAGGCAGCCCCCTCCCGTGCCCCGGCTGTCCAAGCACCGTCTCGGGAATGCCAACGCGCCGTTAATTTGTGTGCCTTGCAAATATTTTATTGGCATCTCGTGGTGTTGAAAGTCATGTAATTATGAGCAGAATTTATATGTCGCCAGGGCTGCCTGGGCGCCCTCCCTGCGTCTCCTTCCAGGCACTGCAAATATTGAAGGCTGGCTTAGAAAAGTATCAAGCCTACCCGCCTTTATATCCATGCACCCTGTAGATAAGGTTTTAATTGAAAATTGGTGCGTCTGTTCCTTGTGCCTAATTGCAAGCCGCCTGTACTGCCAGCACCCTCAAGGAAGGCCTGGGGTGGGTTCTGGAATGGGGATCGCCGTGACCTCAGCGTGCCCCTCTCCTCCCTCTTTCCTCCCAGTCCCACGGCTGCTGATTCTCTGGTGAGGGCAGGATGCAGCTCACTGCCGGCCTCCTCCCTTCTGCCAGGGATACATTAGCACCCCTTTTCCTGCTGTCCTTATTTGTCAACACCACCCCCTCTTCCACCTCAGCCTGCCTGAAAGCCACTCATCCCATTCAGGACACTCATTCCCAGCTCCTTGTCATGCTCTTTCTCCAACCTGCTTGAGACCCTCTTCTTCCAGGAAGCCCCTGTGCAGTGACTTAGGGGTCATCGTCCTAGATCTTCTGCCCCTGTGTGTCTGTCCTGAGGCCTTGCCTCTCCCATCCCGCCGGAGCATCCTCCACCCTCTGAAACCACCCCCTCACCAAGGCAGGACAAGGCTCTGCCCCTGAGTTGGTGCTTAGCAGTGGCCTGGGGGTGAGGAGCTGGGTCATGGACTCTGCTGCCCTCAGCCAGGGACTCCTGAAGGTTGATCACCACGAAGGGGAGAGGCAGGGGTCGGTGTGGCTGCCCGGCCTGGGTGGGGTGGGTCAAAGTGGTTTGAAACAAGGCCTTGGGCAGAGCAGGAGGGCCAGGAACTACCCAGGTGGGCTCCCAGGATGCACCCTCTCTGGGCCCCCCAGTCACATGTCACCACTGTCACGTTTGGCTCTAACAATAATTCCCCTGCTGGAGAGCAGGAGGAAGAATTCATTTCCCAGCTCCAGCCAGGCGGCTGTGAAATATGATTTCTAAAGTGTTAATAATGCATCACGTTTAGATAGCACTTTACATCTTCCAGAGCGGCTGGCGGGGCAGGGGGGCTGGCAGCCTGGGCTTGGGACTGTGGGGCTGACTGCTGGGTTTCATTTCAGGATTTCTCATCTGAAACACGTGCCTACTCTTTGGTGCCTTGGTTTCTCTTCCTGAGACTGTGACGGAATCATGCAGTCTTGGCTTTCTGCCAGGGTACAGAGGCGAGCCCTAGCCACCCCACCCCCTTCTCTCAGACCTGTATTTCCCCTTCATCTGTCTTCTCATAGCAAGTTCCCAGCTCCATCAAGCCCTAGTTGAGTGTCTGTTGTGTGCCAGGGCCCGGGGTACAGAGGGACCACTGCCACTGGGGGCTCCTGGGATGAGATGGGACAGAGGTGTGTGAGTCCCCTGTCCCCAGCCCAGCGCTGTGGCTTACAGTGAAGGCAGCCGAGGGATGACACCATCCACTCTGCTCTACTTTGGGGGCATGGGCATGCGGCATGTTCTCTGCAGGCTGCCAGGGCATCAGGGAACCCAGCGAGCTCCCTCTGTGGACCTAGAAGGGAACCCCTGCCCAGAGCCACTATGCCTTTCCGGTCCTTGACCTGCTGAGAACTGGAACCACTGTAGCTCCTCTACCTTTCACACGTGTGTGATAAGGACTCTTACCTCTTCATGCCTTCCCACAGCTTTTCCTAGATCTAGAATATTCTTCTGTCCATGGCCCTGAGCCCTTTTCCACTCATCACTCCAAAGGCTTGGGAAGTCTCTCCATTTCCCCACCCACATCACAGCCACTGCTTCCAGGAAGCCCTCCGAGAGTGATCTGAGGAAAAGACAAGACGTGATGGTTTTGATGGGTTACCCCAAGTTCCCCCCATTGCTCCCACCCAAAAGACAGCTGCTCTTGACCCCAGTGTTGGGGTACTGCCCTTTTGGCAGCAGTTGGCTTCCTGAAAGGTTTTTATGGAAATTCTGTTTATAAACTCATACTCATTTTCAGGAGACATAAATTTCTAATTTCTAGGAGTCTCGCTCTGCCACCAACTGTCTTTGCAACATCTTTGGACCTCAGTGTCCTCGTCTAAAAAGTGAGGCCCCTGAATGGTGGTCACCAGGCCTTTCTCTGACATTCTTTAACGACTCTCCTACTTCAGACAATCCCTTGGTGAATTATTAGGTAACTAGAAGAAGCTGTTTGATAAGCATGGCATTGCCTGGCAGCGGACTGATTTCACAGAGCAAGTGGGGCGGGGGTGGGGGGTGTTTTCCTGGAGGGGCTCGCCTGCTCCCTAACGTCTTCCTGGACTGCTCCCGTCTTCAGCTGCGTCCGTGGCCTGTGGGTCTGGCCGGGAGTGGGAGCTCCCAGAGGGCCGGGCCGGGGCTCTGTAATTCTGTTTGCACTTTGCCCTGTGCCACCAGCGGGATGCTCACCCAAAGCTTTGCGGGGCCGGTGCGAGCAGAACGCGTCCCCTTGCCCTCAGCCCTTCTGCCTCCCCTCACTTCCCGGGAAGACAGGCCTCAGGAAGTGTCCCCAAAGGGCTGGGCTGCTGCTGTTCAGCTGACACCAGAGCTGACGAGTTATTAAAAATCCTCATTATTATTCTGTACTGTCTCTCTCTCCCTCCTCCCTTCCTGCCCTGCCCCAGGCTCCCAAGGCCCATGGCTGTCACCGAGAAATGCCTGGAGGCCCCTAGCCAAGCAGAGGCAGGCTTTCTCACCCTTCCCTCAAAGTGCCCCGGAAGATGTGGCAGCTGGCCAGAGGCGGTGGGGCTCGCCCAGGGCCGGGGATCTCACACCTGGGTTCCCCATCCTGCTTTCCGCAGAACTGCGCAGGCACTTTGGTGTTCAAAGGTCTTTATATCAAGAAATGGTTGGAGAGGGATTTGCAGTCTCCCAGGGATCTTGGATAGGGAAACATCTCTGAGGTGTGCATGTTCCAGACGGCATGGGGGACCCAGTGCTTCATCCCCTGGGGAAAGAGTGACAGGCAAACTCCATCATCCCTCTCCCTGAGCTGGGGGTCCGAACCAGCTCATTCATCACACGTCCCCGTAATCAGATTTGGCTGCAGCCAGAACAGAACATAATACTCAGCTCCTCTCCCAGCCGCAGTGGCAGGTCCTGAGAGATGCGCCAGAGCCTTTGCTCCGTGGAGATTTGAGGAGAGAGGTGCAGGGCTCAGAGGGAGCGGGACCTGCTGCAGAGTCCTGTGGCAAACAGGCTCTGTCCCCAGAGCAGCTCTGCTCCCCCATAGCACCCTCCCCACAGCAGGGCTTCCTACGGGCACCCTAGGCAGGGGCCCTGGCCAAGGGGATCCCACGGTCAGAGCTCTAAATGGGAAGATGTTCCGGCTCTGCCCCCGGAGCTGGAGGCAGTTCACGTATTCTGTGTCGCATTTCTCTCTGCTCAAACCTGCCTCGTCAGCTCAGACACACTTTTCCGGTGTCTTGGGCGCCAGCTTTCCTCTGTCCTGACCTCCTAGCTTTGTTCGGTCCTCCTCTGTAGGATGCAGCCCCTGTGGCAGAAAGCTCTGGGTGGCTGGGCTGGAGACAGGAGCAAGCATCTGTAATTAGCCTGGGAATTCAGGGGTCTACGTTCCTGCATTGATTTGGCTGGCAGGTTGAGCTGTGTCTTTTGCTTGTCTATACCTTTGTTGGCCCAGATGAATGTTAGCCATCTATCCAAAGGTGTGGGTGCAGGAAGACACCGATATTAGAGTCAGTGAAGTGAACTCCTAGTTAGAGGAGAGTGGCTTTGAGGACCGGGGTGGGGATCGAGTCAGAGCTGGGGCTTGGGTGTGACCAGCGCTCGGTACAGGCATTGGGGTGGCCAGGAAGGGCCAGGCCTGAAGCAGGGGTTACTGCTAAGGGTAGGGGATTAAGGTTGGCTTATGTGCACATTTATTCAGTAAATGTCTATTGATCACTTCTGCTGACCGGCCACTAAGGGAATTGAGATGTGCTGCCTTCAAGAAGCTCATGTTCTAGTTAGGATTTGGGGTTGGAAGGATTGTTAGGATTAGTTTGAGGGCTGACTGTTTGGGTTCCTGTGGAAGTGGGAGTAAGGGTTAGATTACGTGTCAACACAGAGGCTTCTGGGTGAGATCCTCCCTCCAAGCCTCTGTTCCTTAGTTCTCCCCTCCTGCTGCTCCCGAGAGCTGTCTCTGCTGTCTAAGACTTTCAGGACTTACTGGAATCCGTTTAATGACAGTCGCCATCTGCTACCCTCCTGGTGATCAGCTGCCTCCCCTCTCCTCCATCCTCCTTTCCCGGTGGGAGGCCTGCATCCTGCATTCCTGGGGGTGGGCTGGAGCCTCCTGTCCTCTCCCAGCTCTCTGACCCTTGCCCCTCCTTCTCCATGATCCCTGCCCGTCTGCCCACCTGCGCCCGGCTCCCACACTTCCCCCTCCCACACCTGAGGACCCTTGGGTCTTACGTGGAGTCCTCACCATTCTCTGGCCTCTCCTTGTTCCACTGTTGCCTTTAAGCAACACTTCCTTATCGCTCCTTCCCTTTGACTCACTTTCCAGGGTTCCCTCACTCTTATTTCAGCCGGCCCTTCCTCCTCCACGAACTCGCTTCGAGGACCTCCTGCCCTATCCCTCCAAGCCCCCCCTCACTGCCTCCTGGGCTGGAGAAATTTCTTTTCATTTGCCCTCATCAGTCATGTGGGCGGATCCCTCGCAGGACACCTGCCTCTCTGGCAGCTCAGCCAGGAGCCGGTGATTTTGTTTGGAAAAGTCTTTTCCATAGGGTACGAGGCGTCAGGGCATGAATGCTGGTGTGGGGCAGGGAGTAGGAAAGTGTCTCTTCCTCCCTTGTTCCATTCCAGGGTGCAGTAGTGTGACTCCAGGTCAACCCTCTTCTCCCTGCATGAGCCCCTTGCCGAGAGGCTGGCGGAGGGGAGGGGGGTGCAAGAAATGTCAGGATCTCAGGAGTGGCTTGGGAAAGAAGTTCCAGAAGTATCTGAGCACAGGTCAGACTGCTCCAATCCCCACCTTCCATTTCAGAGAATTTGCACATAATCCTGCTGAGGGCCTGGTTTCCAGAGCTTTCTGTCTGCTCCCCACCATGCTCCCTGCCCCCCTGCCCCCTCCTCTGCCTTTTCCTGGCTCTTGGAGCCCCCTGTGCTCCTGTGAGAACCCCTTCTCACCGCACCCCATCCATCCTTCCAGGACTGTGAGGCTGATCGACTCTGATATCCGAAGAAGGCCTAAGCTGCTCTTTGGAATGCACAGCGCCCTGTCCCCCTTGAAGGGAGATAATCGAGGGGGAATATAGGCTGTCCAGGAAACAAGGTGCTAAATTTGTTGTGAGATTGGTGTCACAAGCAATCAAAGGGAGCTTTTCCCCACTGAGGGCTGGGCCGCTAAATGAGGAATCATTAGGTGACTGCAGAGACCAGAAACAACAGAGGTGGAGGAAGAGAGACCCCCTCCCCATTTCCCTGGGGGCACAGCACAGGTAGATCCAAAGGAAGAAAGGAATCAGAGATGCAGGGAGAGGGTGGGAGGAGGAGGCAGGCTGCTTCGCCCAGGATTTCTCCTGTGCCTGGATGCCTCACCCTCTTTGCCACCGACCCCATCAAGCCCTTCTCCCCACAGCCCTTGTGAAGCTTCAGTGAGCACCTCCAGCAGGGCTGTGCTTGTCTGGTGCTTGGGCTGTCCTGAGGCTGACACAGGACACAGGATAAAGCCCAAAGGAGTAGGGCTGAGTAGTGTCAGATCAGTGACATTTTGGTGAGCAGTAAAGTTGCAAAGGGCACAAGTGAGAAGCTGATGAAGGCACAGGCTAGAGTGGCTGGTTTGCATGGAATGGGAGAGGAACATCAGTAACCCCTTTACAACCCATCTGGGAAGACTGCCTGGAGGAGGAGGATTTGAAGGATGCAAGCCAGGCCCTGGATGCATGTAGGCCAGCTAGGAGATGAGGGGGCGTGACTGGCCCATGTGGGTTGCTCTCCCCTTTCTGCTAAATATTTGCCTCTTTCATGGAAATAAGGCCACAGAGCTGCCCTGGCTTTCACATGGTTTGGGGGCTCAGGAAGAGTCATCAGTATGCACGGCCTTGAAGAGAAGTTCTCTCCATAGACCCTTGCCATGCACGCCCCACTGGTCACCACCACCAGGTCCCCCATCAGTGTCCCGTCAACTTAACAACGGTGGGTAGATGAATGCTTTTGGTCTCCCTGGGCTTCCCCTCTTCTTGGGGCATTTGTGTTCCACCTGACAAGCAAACTGAGTCAGGCAGAACAGGAAAGACCGTGAGCCACAGACCAGAACCCCCGGGCCCAGCCTCCAAGCCTCAGCGTCATCAGCCCCAAAGGCCTACCCCGAGTGCTCCCCTGTGCGGGCCGCCGCCTATTGAACCCCGCCATACTGAGACCCTGCTCCTGCGGCTCTTAATTACAGAGCCTCCACTTGCAGGCTCCCTCAGCCCCCTGCAGCAAATTAACATTCTGCGCCCCTTGCATGGGTGGGATGAACCGAGGTAGATGGATCGATTCAGCGGCCGGTCAGAGCCGCTTTACTTTACGCAGGAACAATCCAGGTGACCCCAACTTGTGGCCTCTAGAAGCGCCTTTGTAGGGAACCTTTTTAATGGAGATTAATTGGAAAAGCCTAGAATGTGCTAGTTATAGGCAGAAAGTGCCCCATTCTCCTTTCTGGTGGCTACATGCCATCACGTCTATATAGACACGCAGTAACATATACACAAGCTGACAAGACACAAATGCGAACAAGGACACGTACCGCCCCCCCCCCCCCCCCCCCCCACAGACTCACACTAACACCACCAAGTAGCTGCCTCTTTCCTTCTGATTCTTCTAAGCCCATTCCCGAACCTTACCAGTTAGACGCCCTGGGGCTCTGTACAGCAGATCAGCCGCAGCTTCCACTTTTGTCTTTCTGAATCTGACCTCTTAACTTTGTCTATGTCCAGTCTTTCTCAACGACCTAGAAGTTCCTGGAGGATAGAGATTGAGGAAGATTTTAATTTTTAAAGAGATAAGACCTTGTTTCCAATTTCTTTGCGAGCCTAAATTGTAGGCGCAGCTGTTTTACGGGTCTTTTATGTCACCGGTCTTGGCATACACTGTTCCCTCCTTCTGGGGTGCCCTTCCCCCAGTTCTCTCTGACTGTTGAATTCCTTCTTGCCTTCAAGACTCAATGCAATTCTAGTCCGTAAATGTATATTTCTTGAATGTCTCCCATGTGCCAAGCAAGGCCTCCAGTGTCCAACCCATATGACATCACACTTCCCATAACACTCATCATGCTATATTGCCCGGTTCTTGGGTACGTCCGCTAGACTGTAAGCTGGGTGAAGGCAGGACCAGGTCTGTGTTCTTCACTTTGCATCCCAGCACCCAGGACAGTGCCTGGTATGTAGTATTCACTTTAAAAAATGTTCATTACTTGAGTCACTGATTATTGACTTGACATTCTCTGGACCTGGGTGCTTTATCCATTAATTGTTAATTCAGATACTGAAATGACAAGCATTTATTAAACACCTGTTCTGTGCAAAGCACTTCTGTACTGTCTCTTTTGCACAACTAAGATTACATCTGTTGCCTCAAAGAATTTACAATCTAGTCATGCAAAAAAGGATGCAATATACTGTAGACAAAAGCTACAGGTCTAAATCAACACAATGACATTGAGGTCCCCATCACCTTCTCATTGAAGTTTCATGATTAATTGCCATGGGACAACAGTTGAACTTACATCTTTGACTCCATCCTAGACCGTTTTCTAAACGGTTCTTTTCCCTGCAGATGGCTCTGTTCACGATTCCTTCCTTTAAACTTGAGCATTGCAACCACGTCCGCCCACCTGGATCGAACTGTTACACACTGATTGTTTGATAGGTGTGTGTCCAAAGGAAGACAAAAATACACGAGGTATGTGAAGAGAATCATGAAGCGCCAGGATTGAAAGGGGTCTTAAATATCACACAGAGCCCTGTGGATCATTGCTTTCCGGTGGTCACCTACCCTTACCTTGAACACCTCTAGTGTTGGGAGTTCATTGCCGTGTGTCATTTGGAAGTTCTTATATGAATAAAAAAAGTCTCCTCTGGGAGTCATTAATGTCTGGCCTGGGGGCTTGCAATGAGGGCTCATGATGGGGTCTGGGAATACCCCTGTGTTAGGGGCCTGGAGGGTGTCTGCCACGGCAGCCCTGCTGAGAGGCCCTGGGGTAGGGGAGGGCCAGGGCCAGTGCAGAGGACACTCATCAGAGCCTTCCTGTATTAGTTGCTCACCTGGCTCAGAGTCCGATGGTCCATCTGGAAGTGCTAGAGAAATGTGCAAAGTCATTTGTGATGAAGAGTTCTGGAAAGGGATAAAGGTCTTAACACGAGGATTTGCTGGTCTTTTTTAATTAATTTTGAAGGGAGGAGGTACAGAAACAGAATACAGCTCATTAAACTTAGCAATGGAGAAGTGTCTTTGAGAACTCCTGTCTCTGGTGTCAGAACACCTGGACTTCCTTCTGCTCTTTGGGTTTCACGGTAAAGGAGGGAATGTCCCCCTTACTGCTGCCTCTGCCCTCGTCTTCCTGGATTTCTCAGGGTTGAGGCTATTTATTCTGGAGATTGTTCCTAAAGTGCCAGGAGACCTCTATGGAGTGGGTCTGGGGTTCAGCCTGCCTTTCTGGGGCCTGCAGTCTGTTAGGGGGACTCATCTGGCTGCTCTTGGATTGTCCTCTGAAGTTAACAGTGGTGACTTAAGAGTGTTAAATCACAGCGGCAGAGGAAGGCTTTCAGAGTAGGGCTTGTACTTCTGCACAGGGAGGCCTTGGGCCATCTGCCTGTGGGAGGAACCAGAGGGGAGGGACTTAAGGTAGGAGGACGAATGAGGTTAGACCCCAGGACAAAGTTGGCTGCCAGAGGAGGCCATGGTGGTGGGAGACTAGGGCCAATTCCCTATCTCCCTCCCGGGGCCACCCCAGTGCCTTGGGCACTGGTCAGCTACCACTCGAGGACACGACCTGTGGGAGGGAGGCCAGTGGTAGTGGTAGTTCGTGGCCCTGTCTTCTTTTGTTGGGGGAGACAAGGGCCCCGCCTTTAGCTGTCTCGGGAATGACCTCAGACACAGCGCACCTTGCTCTTTCCTCCTCCCCCTCCTTGGCTAATCCTTTCAAAAATCCTTCCCATTTCTCAAGGATTTCACTCCTTTTCTCTGACCTGAATGCTCCAGACCTTGCCGAGGAGGCCAGAGGGCAGTACTCTGCCTCAGATGTCCGCGTCCATGGGCCTGTGCCACCCCCAAGCCTTGGCCGCCTCCCCCAGCCCTTCCTCGCCTTCTCCAGTTTCTTTTCCCCTGCTCCTCTGTCCTTATCTCCATTCTCATTTTCCTCTCCCAGATGGTCTCATTACGTTATTTTCTTGATTCTCATTTCCCATTTTTAGCCATCTTCCCAGCCTTCTCCATAATTTCTCTCTTAGCCACTTTCCCCCTCCCTTCTTTCAGGGAAGGAGGGTTTCCAGGACCCCCCAGCTCCATCCTGCCCCCACCAGCAGGGCAGGACGGCAGATTTTGGGGTGTGCCCTGGCCTGGAGAAGAGGGCCCTCCGCCATGGGGAGGCGGGCCCAGATGCCACCAGGACTTTGGAGACGTGCCCAGCCCAGATGCCCCTCCCCTTTGCCATCCTCAGCGTCTTCAAACTAGACGTGTTGGACTGGTGATCCAGACCTTTCCAGCTCTACCTTCAGATTCTCTTTCTAACTTCATTTTTTTCCTTGCCCTTTCTTCTCTCTGTCCTAATCTCTGTCTCTCTCCTAATCTCTGTCTCTCTCCTACCACAGTGTTTCCTCAGCTCCTTTCTTACCATACCTTAGAACAATCTTTTACAGACTCATGGTCACACTTCCTGCCACCAACTCTCTTCATCTGCTTTGCTCTGTTTTCTCTGACTCCCTCTTCCCATCCTTTTCTGCATTCTCATTTCATCCTTGCACATGGGACCATCTCCCTCGGTGTCCTGTGTTGTGGCCCCGTTTCCTATATATTTGGGGACTGCTGGTGACCCAGGCCTGCAAGCCCCTTAGCCACTTGCTTCCCCTGGTGGGGGGCAGGGGAGGCAGATTCAGGCCCGGAGTTGGGGGAGGACGGAGCCCCTCTTCCCCCACCTCCCTCCGCCCTGGTGCCTCGGCCATCTCTGCCAGCCTTCCCTGTGTCCTAGCTTCTGCCTTCTCTCCTTCCCTCTCTCTCTGGCTTTTGTTCTTCCTTCTTGTCATGTCTCCTATCTGAGCTAAGTCATTTCCAGCCACCTACCTCCTCCCCTGCACCACCTTTCCCTTCCCACCAAAGCCAGATTGAAACTGTGTTTTCGCAGAACCATCCACCATCCCCGCCACCCCCCATCTGCTCCCGCCTGTCATACCTGCTTCAGCCATCCCCACCTGGGCCCAGGGTGCCATTGTCCTTCCCATAAAACATTCTCAGGATCCCCTGCCAGGGCACATTTGCATAGAGTTGTCAGATGCAGTCTGGCCCAGGTGCGTCTGGGCCAGTGGGGCCGAGGGGGGTGCTGCAGGTCCATATGGGGCAAGGGGCAGTGTCTCCAGCTGCACCTGCTGGTCTTTTTAGCTTGGGGCCTCCAAGTCCTTGTAGTGGGCCTGGGCTGGCAGGTGATTTCAGAGACACAGGGCTGCCTGCCCGCTACTTTTTCCCATCATGGCTCTACTAGAAGAGATGCAAAGAACTCTGCTGGGGCGTTCTTTACAGAGAAAACAAAGAATGGCCTTTCTTTCCCTGTGCTGTCTATTCCTCCAGGTCCTCTCAGCCACTGTCTAGTGTCAACCCCGAAGACCTCCCTCTGCACCCCTGCTGGGAGCAATGCCAGGCTGGCCCCAGGTATACCAGCTCTCCCTCACAGAATGGTGGGCACAGGGCTGAGTCCTTAGGAGTGTCAGCAAGGTCTGGCTGAGGCCCCAGGAGAGCACGAGATGGGCTAGAATCTTAGGACATCCGAGCCAGGGCCCTTTAAGCCTGCACTGCCTACAAGGACTTGGAGGCCCAGAGTGTTTCTGTCCCTCCCTGGCAGATGGTGCTGGGCCAGGTCCCCATTCCTTTGCAGAGTTCTGTCCCTGCCTCTTTAGGTGACTAATCCACTGGCCCAGACCAATAAACTCATGAGCCCTGTCACTGGTGAATACAAGCCAGGTCGTGCGACCAGCCTCTGCACCCGGCCCTGTGGTCTGCTCAAATGCAAGGAAACCAGGCCAGATTGTAGCCACTTGTAAAATCCCATCTGGTCCCTGGAGAGATTTCCCCTTTGCTGTCTCTGCCATAGCCCAGCCTTGGAGACAGACTCAGGGTGGCTTGGCCAGGCAGGCTTGGGGGCCGAGGAGAGACTGGTTCTTCAGCCTATGGCTTCGGTTTCCTGGGATGAGAAAGGACGGAAAGTGGGAAGGTGGTTGAGGTTGGTAGGAAGGTGGTTGGAGTCAGTGGGAAGAAGGTAGAGGTTGGTAGGAAGGTGGTGAAGGTCAGTGGGAAGGTGGTGAAGGTCACAGAAGGTGGTGGAGGTCTGTGGGTAGGTTGAGTCATGGCATTTGAGGGCCCTGCTGCCCACTGTCTTTTCCACTTCAAGCTGTGCTTGCAGGCAGAGGCTATGCTATGGCAAATGCTGGTGGGCAGCAGGGTGGTGGTGATAATAGTCTGAATTTGTGGAAAGGTGTCTTTGAGGGACCTTATCTGATAGCATATCACCTGACAGCCATTCTCCCAGCCACACCTAAGATGACCCTCTGAGCCAGTGGGTGGAGCTTTCTGGCCCTGATTTCCTCAGTTGTCAAAGGAGCAGGTTAAATCTAAGGTCACATTACATTGGACATTTTCTGATGTGGGGCTGGGCCCTGTGTACGGCAGAATCCACAGACTCAACGCCCTTCTTGCCCCGTCGGCTCCCTCCTGGGGATCCTGCAGCCGCTTCTTTCCCTGCCTCAGTGTCTCCAGTGCCCCCTCTGCCCCAGGCAGCCAGGACTTCTGTCTGTCCAGTCCAGGCCTCGCCCCTGCCCTAGCCGGCACCGCCCTCCTCACCCTCCCTCGCCTCTCTCCCTCTCTCCCTGTCCCCTGCCTTCTTTCCTCTTCTATCAAAAGTGCAAATCTCCCTTTCTTCTTTCCTTTCTCCTTTGCTGGCCCAGCCCAGAGAATTGCAATCCTCTTTTCTCGATAAGAGAATCCAGTGGGAGGGGCCCCTCTCTGGCTGTTGTAGTTTTCATAGAGCTGGGGTGGGGGAGGACATCTTGGGGGGCAGGGGGGACCGCAAAGATGCCAGAGGAGAGTAAGGGAGGGAGAGTGGCAGGAGAAGAGTGGAGTGTGGAGAGATTTAGTTCCATCTGAAAGCTGTCGGGGCGAATCAAAGGCTTCCCTTTGAAGCAGCAGCGATCTGGAGCAGAGAGCATGGGGACTGCTTCGGCCCAGGGGGTTCATTACTGCTCGTTTGATAAATCCGGGGAGACGGGGCGCGGCCTCCACCACTCCTGCAGCCCAGCTTCCTTAGCCCCTTGTGTGCTTGGCCTCACCCCCTCTGTGCTGCCTGGCTGGCCTGGCAACATGTGCCAAGACGCGGGTGCCAACAGGCACCCATGGGGTGCAGAAACGTGTGCTTGAATGTAAAGGGGCAACAGGGTGTGTGAATGTATCCACCAGGGAATATGTATGCTGTGTGTTATGGCACCTGTTGTCACAGCAGGTACACAGTGGGTCTGAGAATCTGTGTTTCCGTCCTTTCAGGGATAGATTTAGAGGTCACTTCCTAGTTCTCAGTCACAAATGGAATTCAGCCTCTCTGTCCTCACCAGGACTTTGTCGGGGATCCCGGTCCCCAGCCCCAGGGCCAGGCCCAGTGGAAACAGGTGATGTGCCCACACAGAGACTGGAATGGAGCCTGCCTCTGGACCCCAGTGCCTTGCTAGGAATGGGGGAGATGTTGCAGAAAAGCTGGAAGGCCGTACCATCTCGGGAAGGTCGGGGCTGAGGAGGAGAGGCAGGACAGTGCTGAGAGAAGAGGAGAAAGTGTCCTGGGTGGAACTGGTGGCCTCCGAGTTGGCGTTTGGCCAACCACTGAGACCTCGGGGTGCTGTTGAAGGCCCCTCCCACCTTGGGGACGACTCCCCCTTCCTGTAGGGATATTTACATGGAGCCTTCCCCATGGCTGGTGGCAGCGGGCGGGCAAGTCCTGCATGGCTGTGGAAGCACTGCCCTCCCGGGAGGCAAGCAGGGTTCAGAGGGAACTCTGACGTGGAAAGTGAGGGTCAGAAGCCGTAGGTGGGCACAGACCTTAGGGGCAGTGCCCAAGGGTCCAGTCCCCTCAGGAAATACTTCTGGGCCATCCCTGCAGCGTGGCCCAGCGCCGAGAGCAGGCGCTCTGCAGCCAGAAAGGCCGGAGCTGGCACCTCCCTCGGTTACTCTATGTCTGAGGCTGGAGCGCCCTAGTCTCATTTCCCTTTTCCAAAAAATGGAGATAAGAGGCGCCGCTGTGCAGGGATCATGATGCTGGGACGACATTTACAAGGCACGCGCCTCGGGGTCTGGCACACAGGTGGCATCTTATAATGGGGAGTTATCACTATTGAGGGGTGTTGCTGGGATCAAAGGGACAAGAAAGGTAGATCAAAGCATCTGTCTTCTCCAGGGGCTCCCAGGAGAGTGGGAGACGAGTGACTTTTAACCCAAGGCAGGCTGTGATAAATGCTACACCCAGAAGCCCAAACCACACCAAGGAAGAACAGGGTGGTGAGAGCTGGGGGCTCACCTGAAAGGAAGGAGGTCTGGGAGAGGGGAAGAGGGGGCTGGTGGGGAGCCGGGGTTCCCCCAGCTCTGACCTCTCCTCCCCTTGTGTGAGAAGCACAGGGCCGCCTGGCAGCACCTCTTGCCCTCCTGATTCCTCCTGGGCTGCCCTGCCAGCCTCCCAGCAGCATCCCTGGCTGTGGGGGCACCTGGAGTCTCAGACCCCCCAGCCTCGTCCCAACACGTCCAAAGGAGAGAACGGAGCAGGACATGAGGCCCTGGCCCCCAGGCCCACACGCTCACACAAACACACCCCTGCCTACGCCCTCGTTTCCTCTCTCAGCCGCCCCCCACCTTCTTGCACTGCCGTGGCCTGGGTCTCTGGGACTCTGCGGGCATCTTGTATCGCCCGGCCTTTCTTGGTGTTTTCCTCAGGCCTGCCTCCTTTCCTGGTCTCTTTCTAAGCGAGCCCCCCCACCCCCTTCCCTTCCTGCTTCTCTGGGCTCGTTTCTCTCCGTCTGCCTCTGTGTGGGTGTCTGTCTTTGTCTCTATTTCTCAGCATCATCCGCGCCTCTGGCAGCCCCCCGCGGCCTGTGTGAGCGTGTGTGCCCTCCTTTGCTTCCCTGCCTGTCCTCACCATGGCTGCTTAAGCACGCCCCACATCCGTGCTGGCGTCTGCAGACAGGGAGGGAGTCCATCAAAGCAGGCGGGAATCCACTTAAAAGCACATGTGCGAACGGGGCTGCTGGGCAGGCAAGGATGTTCATTCGATGCTGCTGCTCTGGGCACGTTCTGTCTGTGCTCAGGCCCCTCCTCATGCCGCCGTGGCTCCCTGAGCCCCACAACCCCACCAGTGCATCAGGACCTTCTAGAGCTCTGCTTCCCTTACCTGGCCCTGCTTTGGGCTGCACTCCCTCGTCCAGGGAGCCTGCCAGGACTGACCCCAAGTCCTGCTCCCAGCCCTGTTCCTGCCCATCCTGCAGGGAGAACCCCCTCCTGTCCGTCCACCCCCCTGCCCCGTCTCTGTCCCTGCTGGAGGCTGGGAGCCCGACCTGGGGCAGGGGGCGTCCTGCCCGCTTTCCGTGATGGGCATTGACAAGGCAGGATGAGTCACTCAGGCATTTTCTCACGCTCACTCCATCCAGCGGCAGACTTCCTTGGAACCCCTGCTGTGGGTCCAGCACCAGCTCTGCTAGGGGCTGTTGCCTGGAGCTCTGAGTGGTACAGTCCAGGTTCAAGGAGGTCCCTCGGCGTGGGCCAGGGCTGTGCAGCGCGGGCCATGCTGAAGGGGAGGTGGGGAGTGAGGACAGAGGGCTCTGAGGGCATGGAGGCAAGTCATGGAAGACTTCACAGAGGAGGTGACAATTTGAATCCCAGGGGATGAGGAGGGGGCAGTGTCCACCAAGAAAGGGCCCGTGGGAGGGCTTGAAGGGTGACAGAGGCCCGGAGTGTGCAGAGTAGAGAGAACCGGGCTTGGCGAGGGCAGTCTTGGATTGGGGCTTTCCCCAAATCAAGAGCCAAGTTGGGACACCCCCTGGTTATCAGGACTCTGCTTGGGTTCTGTCTTGCCTGCAGGGGCTGTTTAGGGGCCAGGAAATCTGGCCTGTGACTTTCGCAGGCTCAGAATCTAGACTACCTCTCCATCAAGTAGACTTCTTGAGACCCCCTTCTTTGTCCCTCCTCTGGACTCTCTTTCAGGGGCATTCCCCTGCCTCCAGACTAAATGAAGGGAATCTTATTCCAAAATCCCCAGGATGACAGATGGCACCTTCTTTGTCGTGTCCCTGCTCACGTTTCTGGTGGTGCCTCTAATTATCTACCTGCCTAGTAGAAATAAGGGCCCCAGCTACCCTTTGGTGGGTACACGAAAGCGAAGGTACGAGGCCTCCATGCGCACCATCCCACTTAATTTTCACAGAATCCAGGAGGTAGGCATGACCATCTGTACTTTACCAATGAGGAAATGAGGCTTGGGGAGTAGTATGTCACTTGGCCAAGGTCAAGGTTAGGAAGCGGCAGAGCCACTGTGCAAACCTAACCTGTCTCCTAAACCTGTGCCCTTAAGAAGGACCCCCTGCGATCCTTGGCCCCAACTTGTCCTGGTACAGGTGGGCAGACAGGTGGGAAGGGGCAGCACGTAGCACGTGCCCAGGCCACACCACTCCTCCCCCAGCAAGGTCCCCGTCTCTGACTCTGATTACGAGGGCTTCCCACCTTTGTCCTGCCATGGGGTCATCTGCCTCTCTGCTCCCAGTGGGCAAGGAGCCAGCTTCTAGCTGTCCTCTGGACACCATCAGACCGGGGGTGTCCAGGCCCCACACAGGCAAGCTGTGACTGTGAATTCCGTCTCTGAGCCGGGGCTCACAGGCCACCCCACTCCCAAGCCCTTGACTTGGGCTCCAGGGCCGTGGGAAGGAGAAACGTGAGCGTGGAGAGCTTGCAGCCTGTAAGCCGCACTGGAGAAATGCGCAAGGACATGAATAAATTTGAATAATAATGAGGGCAATGCCTGAATTAATAATGCTGGCTGCTCACCTGACCTACCCCCTCCCCCAGGATCTCAGCACCTGCCACCGTAATCCCTCAGAATATGGGTGAGTCTTATCTTTTGCTTGAGAGACCATGAACGGGCTGTCAGGTCAGCAGAGTTGGGGAACTGCTTGTGGAGTGTACAGGGGGACCCTGTTTCTGACTTCCTGACCCTCTGCCAACACAGAGCTGGATGTATACCCTTAATCAAGAGTAAAGATCCTGCCTCAGTGCATTAAATCGTATGTTGGCCATCACTCCTGGCCCTGCCCCCTCTGTTGGTCCTCTCTCTGTGCAGCAAGCAAGGTGGATGTCAAATGTCCAGGGAGATTCAGAGGGAGCAGACCGGGGGCTCTTGGCCCTGGAGAAGAGGCCCCTGTTCAGGTAGAACACGCAGGGCAAACACCCCCACCCACCAGCTGCCTTCTGCCCCAGGACAAACAAAGACATGACCATAGACTCTGATAGCTTGGGACAGCAAATCCCCTGGATCAAGCTGTGACAGCAGGGCTGAGGGATGGAAAAAAGCTTGTATTAGCCCAAGGAGCTAAGGAATCAATCTAGGAGGACTTCCTGGAAGGCACGGTGGTGGTGGCTGTGGGGCAGATTTGGGAAGAAGGGAAGAAATGGAGCTGGAGGAGGAAAAAGAAGGCAGAGGATGAAACTAGGGTCCTGTCTCTGGTGGCTCAGGGGACGTCTTGGAATGGGGAGGAATGAGTTGTGTTTGCTTATGCACAGGAGTGACGGGGATCAGAGAAATTTGGGTAAAGGTTGGATTTGGGGATTGTGGTCTCTGCAAAGACTTGAGAGCTGGAAGGGAAAGAAGAGGGGGAGTCCGCTGAGTTCCGGGCAAAGCTGAATTCGGTTACAGTGGTGTGATGGACTGGGGACAGCGCTGGGAAGCCCCAGGCCCTTCCCTTTGCTGTCCCCCAGCCACTCAGTCTCTCTTCCCTACAGTGGGGCAGAGGAAGCGGACGGTCCCAGCTCCCACCGCTGTGCGGAGCGCCCAGGCCCTGCGCCATCGCCCTCGGGCGGACCGGTGCCGGCACTAGTGGGGGTGGGAGCTGTGGGGGAGCAGAAACCCACGATCCAATTCCCTGCTCCATTTAGGCTCCACAATTAAAGGCAATTACTCTGCAGCTCTCTAATCAAATGCTCCCGGCCGAGCTGCCAGCCAGGCAGCCAAGTGTAGCTCCCACAGCCAGAGGGAGAGGGGAACAAAGTCACACGTCCTCTCAGCTCCCACAGTGCGGAGGCTGAGTGCAGGCAGGAGTGTCCGTGGGTGTGCCCATAGGCCCTGAGCGCTGGGAAGCAAGGGGCCAGCCCACGGACCAGGACAAGTGTGCAAGGGTGGGTTCAGAGCTTTGGGATACTCCAGCATCCTGGAAGCTTCGATATACGCATGGGACATGCGGACATGCCTGCCCCCTGGAATCCGCTCTGACGCACTCGCTGGCTGCGTTCCTGGGGGAAGTGTCCCCAGCAGACTTGCACCAGTGTGGTGGTACCTCACGCGGGCTCGTAGGACACATGTCCGAGCAGGGGTGTGGCAGTGTGTTCTGTCCCAGGGATGGAGGGCGACTGCGACATCACCAGCAGCACCGTTACGGACGCACTACCCATTCACGGGGGGGTGGGGGGAGGCGGCAGGTGGCAGAGAAACAGCCCAGTACCCGGAGCACTGAGGCCCAGGTTCGAATCCCAGCTCTGCCCTTGACTTACTGTTGCCCTTGCGTGAGTCATTCCCCTCCCTGGACCCCATGATCCTCGCTGTAAGGAGAGCGCTTTGAACTAGCCCAGTGTCTACGGCCTGCGCATAACACTGTGCCACTTTCTCCGACTGCCCAGCACTTCCACCCCTGAAATCCATTCCCTGGGCCACCGGGAGAAAGGAAGCAGGGCCAAGCGTGGGGCGTCTTGGAGGGAAGGGGCTGGGGCTGAAGGGAGGCAGGGACTGGAGCCCCACCCTCCCAGCCTTAGGCTCTCTCTGCCATGCAGAGTGGGGGCGGGAGCCTGGGAGGGTGGTCTCTTGATGCATTCCTTCTCCTCCCGAATCTCCTTTACCCAGTGCCCAATTTGGCTTTGCCAGGGACCCAGACCCGCTTCAGCCAGGAGCCGGCCGACCAGACCGTGGTGGCCGGCCAGCGGGCCGTGCTCCCCTGTGTGCTGCTTGACTACTCGGGGATCGTGCAGTGGACCAAGGACGGGCTGGCGCTGGGCACGGGCCAGGGCCTCAGAGGTGAGTAGGGCCGCCCCGCCCGCCCAGCACCCATGCTGTCTGTCCTGTCTCTGTGCCCCCTCCCCTCACCTGGACTCCTGGGCCCAACCTCCTTTCCTTCCTCGCCACAGGCCTCCCCTCCCCTGTGGGTGAGGCTCGGCCGCCTTCCCTCTCCCCTGAGTCGTGTCGCCACTGCTTTCCAAACCCAACGCTCTGCCTTCCCTCCTGGCTGTGGACTGGTTCAAGAAAGGTCAGAAATGGGAAGCCTGAGAGATCAAGGGAAATCAGGAGACCTTTACGTAAGATGGCTGCTGACAGACGGACAGACACCAGGAGAGGTGCTGCAAGCAGACAGAGTCAAAGCAGGAGGCATTGGGAACCCAGAGTCCTGCAAAAGCAAGTGGTTCTGCAGCCCACAAGTGTTTGCAGCAGGCTGGCTCTGCTCCAGGCCCTCCTGCCCCCTACCCAGGCCGTGTCTGGCTAGAGGCCAAAAATTCATTTTAATATCAGCCTGGGCACTTATTTATTTATTCATACAACAGCCTTTATTAAGCACTTTGTGGCCAGTGCGAAGCAACATAATGAGTCAGTTAAAACTAAAACAAAACCAACTCTTGTATTTCAAAGCGAGGAAATCCTTTGTCAGGGTGGCCTGGCAGAGCGGAGGAGGACGGGTCAAGACCTGGGTTCCTGTCCTGCCCCTACCACCTACCAGATGGCTGAGCTTAGGAAATCCACTGCACCTCTGGGCCTCAGTTTACAAATTCTGTAAAATAGGTATAATCTTGGCAGGCCTGGCTTCCTGCTTCCAAGTGGCTTTTGTAAGTTTCAAACCCACCGACAATATAGCCATTGCCCGTTGTAAAGCAGTGTGATGTAAAGCACAGGAGGGACTGTATATTTTTGTTCTTTTGTTTGCTGAGATTGTTTGCTGCGGGTTCCATATGTCAGTGCAGGTAGGGGAAATTTGCCGGTGTGGAGCCATCTGTATAAAGGAAAGAGATGGGTCTGGTGGCTCTATTAATGATAGAAAGAGAAAGAAACTGGGAGAGAGGGATCAATAGATATGGAGTGAGAAGAATCAATAGCCTCTGGACAGAGGGAGATAATGGAGGGGAGCAGAGGGGAGAGGGAGTAGGTGGGTGGGAGCCGGGAGGAAGGAGGGTGAGGGAGACTGAACTGAAGAGGGCTGGAGGCTCAAGGCCCACCTGCCACCGCTGTAACTGCTGCAGGAACTGGACTCTCTGGTTTAGGGCCCCTTCATGGTGCTGGTGGGGTCCGCCTCCTCCATCTGTCCCACAGCTAGTGAAGGAAGACCTTGGCCTCCCGTGGGCTTCCCTCTGGCCCCAGTGAGCTCATGTCTGTGCTGCGGTGCCCTATATTTCCTAGTGCCCATGCGCCCTCCCCTCTCTCCCTCTCCTTTTCTCCCTGCTATCTGCCTTTTTGTTTCCTTTTTCTTTCCTATTATTATGAGAGATACTTGTCTGCAAACAGCTTCGGAGATTTCATCTGCTCCCGCTCTGCTCACCCTCCGCCCTCCCCACTGTCCTCGCCCCTGCCTTATGGCTGCCTGCCCCCCTGTAGGAGGTTGTGATGTCACAGTGTCTGCATCTGGGACCTCATCCTCGTCCCCCGCACCGGGGTCCCCGAGAGGGCAGAGGGAGGACTGCTGGTCCGGAATGGGCTGGGACCCTGGCATGGGGGTGACAGGTGGGAGGATGCCCGGATGGGGTGGGACACCATGGTCCAGGCTGGTTCTCAGACTGGGGCATGGCTCACCCAGGGTCTCTCTGTTCCTTCAGCCTGGCCACGCTACCGGGTCGTGGGCTCTGCAGACGCCGGGCAGTACAACCTGGAGATCACAGATGCCGAGCTCTCTGATGACGCTTCTTATGAGTGCCAGGCCACGGAGGCCGCCCTGCGTTCCCGGCGGGCAAAACTCACCGTGCTCAGTAATGACCCCGGGCCTTCGCCTGTCTCGTGGCCTGCCAGTCGCTCCCCTTCCCATTTCCTCTTTCCTTTCCCACTTCTCTCTCTCCTTCCTGGTTTCATGTCTGCCCCCACAGTCCCCTCCCCAAATCCTTCTTTAAACTTCCAAAGCCAAGTCCACACAGAAGAAGCAAAACAGGCATGTGGGCACCCCCGGCAAGACCTGGGGGGCATGCGAAGTGCAGCATCTTCTGCCCCAGCCTGGGCCCTGCCCTTTGCACATAAGCTCTACCACTGCACCCCCAGGAAGGTGTGAGGATGGTGGAGACCCAGCGCCCCTTGCCCAGCCTCTCCTGGCAGCCAGGCTTGCTGGCAAGGGAGCTTCTCCCTACCCCTCTCCCTCTGCTGCCTCGAAGCCCCAGAAACTGCCCCTCATGCTCCATTGCCTCCTCACCCAGCTCCTCCATGCCTCATCTGCCTCCTTTTCTCCCTCCGTGTGTGCTCAGGCCTCCCCAGGGACCAGGGCAGCCTGGGAGGGATGGGCCTGGAGGTCTGAGAATGGGGGGTGCTGGTCTGGCGTCCTGGCTGCGTCTGGCTGGGCTGCTGGAGGAGGACATGTCTCTTGGAGGCCCCGCTGCCACCCGCAGAGCACAGAGCAGATGTCCCTCTGTGGTGACACCGGGGGCCATGTGCATAACGAGGGACTCTCTCCTGCAGAGGACAGCAGTGAGGCCAGCTCAGCCATGCCCCTGCCTCCTGCCATGCACGCTCCTCTTGCAGTACCTCCATCTCCCTGAAGCTCTGGTGGCCTCGCTGGGCCTCTGCCTCTGTTGTGCTTCTGTGTCTTGACTCTCTGTCTGCCTGTGACCCTTTCTCTTCCCTTTTGGCATTGTCTCTGCCTCTCTTTTTTTGCTCCCATTTGCTCTGTCCTGCTCCCCCTCTTTTCCTGCCTCTCACCCCAAATCCTGGAAGCGGGGTGAGCCCCCAGGAGGATGGGAGGAAGGAGACGGGACAACAATGAGTGAACTCGGACACCAGCTCTTGCTTGCAGTAGGTGGGAGGAGGGGAGGCGAGCATGACATGCTGTCTGGTATGGTGGGAAGAGGTCTGGGCTGGGAGTCAGGAGACTGGGGCCGTTTTGGCACCATGACCCTGAAGAGGTCATGGCTTCTGGATATCAGTTTTTTCATTGGTAACATAGCATAATGACGCCAGCCTTTTCTTAGTAACTGTCACCTCGTCAGGCGTTAAACTGTGAAGGGCTGGGCAAATTCGAGGTGTCAGAGTGAGGACGGCGGGGGACCCAACAGCCAATTTCTTTGGGATGTAAAGGCCCTGAAGGACTAGGACTCCAGGCTGGTGGCTCGTTTTTCCTCTCTGGTGGAGGCAAAATGGGAAGAATTAGCAGGGAGCAGTGTTCAGAATGGGGAACAAGTTAGTTGACCGCTAGGGGTGGGCATGGCACGCCACGACATCATGTTCCGTCCTTCACTGGGGCATGTGGAGCCCCCAGGCTGGACTAGGCATTCCAAGAGAACCATGAGGTGCTTAAGAGGGCTTCTCTCTTCTTCTTCCCTCCCTAACTGCCTGTTTTGGGTCCTGGAAGGTGCTACTTCTGCTCTGGAGAACTCCCATCTTAATGTGGAGACCCTGATACTCTCCCTTACTTCTCCCACCCCAGCCAGCACAGAGACAGAGAAATAAAGAGATGGAGAAAGGCCCACTAAGCCCCTAGGGGTTGTAGGAACAGAGCTTCCAGTGGCTTGGTTCATTCAAGGGAGGCTTCCTGGAGGAGGAGACTATCCATGGGATCCTAGATGAAGGAGTATCTTGTTAAAAATCTTGCAAGTCAGTGAGAAAGAGCCATATGAGTGGGGCAGCTGCCTGGCCCGTTTGGAGGGCATGGTCAGTGCTGACAGGGTGAGCCTACCTAGCAATTTGGGTGGACGAGGGGAGCAGAGAGAGGTTCCTGGGGTAGAAGAGATGAAAGGTTAGTCCAGCTGCTCCTTTCCCCTCACTCTGTCCCTTCCTTGTGTCTCCTCAACTCTCAGACTCCTTGCCCCTGAGAGCCACATGGAGGCGGGAAGAAGGCAGGATAGTTCTCGCATCCTCCCTGCCCACATGCAGCCTCTGCTCACAGCAGCCCAGGGTCCCAGAGACCGGGCAGGGCGGGGCCGAGAGTGGGCCACGGCCAGGGCCTTGCATCAACCTCCCGGCACACGGCCGACCCTGCACACCCCCGCCCACAACTGCTCAGTGGCCTCCCTGTCCCCACCCAGGCCAGCCTGGCCTTTCATTCCCATGGCAGACAGACCTTGAGGGCGCTGCCTCCCACTCGCCCTCAGACACGACTAGACGTCATGCGGATCTGCAGGCTCCCGGCCCCCCCCATCACTCAGAGCCATCCCAGCAGCTCAAGCTCCGTCTGTGAGCAGGGCTCTGGGCGTGGCAGGCCTGCTGCGGCCCCACCCTGCCGTTTAACTCTCCCTCCTGTCTCCTAGCACATTTGCTTAGCTCCCTGAGCCTCAGTGCCTTATCTGCAAATTGGGGTTAGTGGTATTTGCCGGAGAAGGATTAATGAGATATAATTTGTGGCGGGGATTAAATGAAATCATATACACGAGGCACTGAGCCAACACATGCTAAGCATTCAAGGGACGGGAGAAATAATGTCGATCACATCAGTTTATAGTTGGCTTCTCATCCTTGATCTCATTTTGTCTTCAGAATGACAACTCTGGGGAACAGATGTCCATGCTGTGTTTAACAGCTCACAAACAAGGAAACTGAGGCCATGGGCTGATGTACGAGTTTGTGTTGTCACAAATCACAAAAATGCATTCATTCACAGACGTACACATGGACACATGCCCTCTAATTGGTGGCTGAGCAGATACCCCAGACACAAAGAGAAAGGCGGGCTAGTGACAGAGGCCACAGATGGACAGTCCTTCCCTGAGCAAAGGGAGAGAGCTCACGTTGCAAAGGAAGGGCAGGCCCACAGGAGGAGCCTTCCCTGCGGGAGGCATGCCTCCTGCCTGCCCAGGTGTCCCCCAGGCCCCTCCATCTGGGTGTGGTAGCAAAGTGGGGCCTTGGAGGGACCTATGCCCACCAGAGACCCCGAGCAGGTGCAGCAGCGAGCAAAGAGGAAGAGCCACGGATTCAGTGGTAAACTGGCAGGCCAGGAGTTGCTGGCTCTTGTCTGAGCAGTAAAGCGAACTCATTCCCACGTCCCATGTGCCCTGCATGTGTCAGTCCATAGAGGTGTCTCCCCTGACCCTCATGAGGGACGTGGAAGTAGGCATGTTATGTCTCTGTTGAAGAAACTGACTTGAGAGACTCATCTAAGATCACATGACGGGTAAATAAAGATGGGATTTAAAACGGGGGCCGCCTAATTGTAAATTCCATGCTTTTACCATTCTACCACCCTGTGTGCCCTAGTGGAGCAGAAAGCTGGGATGCGCGGCCAGTGGTCCCTTGCTCCTGGAAACCCCAGCATGGGCACCGTCATTTCATGAACCCAGGACAGCTCTGCCCACCACGGGACCCCAGGGCCCTCCCTGGGTCTGCCGACCAGGGTTCTCCCCACTCTGAGTCTTCCTGGCCTTTCTTAGCAAAAAGCGAGCAAAACCCTTTGATGGTGCTGGCCTGATGGACAGTAGGCGGACCGGGAAGGTCATCAGAATCCATCTGCCTTCATCTCATCAATCACTTACTCGTTAATTCATAATTAATATTGATATCCCCAAGGACCTGCTGTCACAGAAGCTCTCTGCTAGGCTTTGGGGCTTCAGAAGAAAATCAGAAGCGGCCCCTACCCTCAGGGGACTTACAGTGTAGTTCACCTGAGCACTTAAGGAGCCCACGGGATAGGGCAGGGAGAGGCCCCTCTTGCCTAGTTTGGTATCTGATCCATCCAGTTCCTCAGGCATTTAGCCACGTCCAGGCACTGGAGACTACGTAAACACTGGTGAGATGGGCCCTGCTTTGCCAGGGACGACAGGTTTGGTTGGGGAGGGGCACCGGTCATTATAAGGAAGAAGGGGCCAAGAGTGAGTGGCTGGGGGTACATGACATGGAAGGCCTTGAGCAGCAAGGGATGTGGACGGGATGGGGAGCCCTAGAGCAGAAGCTGTGAGGGAAAGAACGGGAGAAGCAAGGTGAGGAGGTGAGGAAGTGCAGGCCTTGTGGCGGAGCCCTGAACAGTAGGCTGAGATGCGTGGAGCTCCTGCCCATGCCGGCTGGTGGCCCTTGCAGGCGTCAGGGAAGGTGCATGGTCTTAGCTGTGCTGCAAAGAAAATAACCTGCCGACAGTGATGGACGGGACGGGACCATCAGGGACTGAAGGCAGGGGCCCCATTTGGGAGGTTGCCATAACAGAGCCGCTCATCTAGCTGTCCCAGGGCAGAGGCACAGGGGGGGAATGGATGTAAGAAGTCCTGTGGAGGCAGCCGCCTTCGGGGCCAGGCCCCCAAGGTGTGAGCTGTACTCAAACCCCGGGATCACCCGGCACTCGTCTCATTTGAGGCCACTCTCCTCATCCGTAGTATGCAGCCTTGAGCGGCGGCCCGGGGATGTAGTGCTGGAAAATAATACTGGCTGGGAAAGATTGAGGTGCAAGGGCCTTGGCTGATGCCACCATGGGAGCCAGGGCTACAGTGATTGGAAGTCAGGGGCAGGGGTGGCATCGCCCCATCAAGAGCTGGACATGCAGGGGGTGGGGTTCCTTGAGGGGCACGGTTTTGGTCATCGGCATGTTGACGGCACCCTGGACTGACTGCTCTGCTCTCCCCGACAGTCCCCCCCGAGGACACCAGGATCGATGGAGGGCCTGTGATTCTG
Source organism: Smutsia gigantea (assembly GCA_032199065.1). Classification (NCBI taxonomy): domain Eukaryota; kingdom Metazoa; phylum Chordata; class Mammalia; order Pholidota; family Manidae; genus Smutsia; species Smutsia gigantea. The sequence goes on along the minus strand of JAVSCE010005809.1, from coordinate 484 downwards.
CTGCAGGCAGGCACCCCCCACAACCTCACGTGCCGAGCCTTTAACGCCAAGCCCGCTGCCGCCATCATCTGGTTCCGGGACGGGACGCAGCAGGAGGGTGCCGTGGCCAGCACGGTGAGGCCTCACCTGCTCTCCAGACCCCCTTGGGCCTCATCTCAGGTCCCCTTCCCTTTCCCTCACGGGTCTGACCCCAGACTTGTGGGGATACAGATGTGAGGCACCTCTAGTTGGCACGTTTCCAGTCGGCACAACTAAGAGGTTGGGAAAGCAGGGATTATTGTGTACGTTTCACAGACAAAGAAGCTATAGCAGAGAGAGACATCGGGTGACTGGCTCACGGTCACAAGGCAAAGTCGCCTGGAGTTGGAAAGTCTCCTGTTCGGGGTTCTGCCAGCTGCGTGTACCGAGGCCTTTGCTAGGTTCTGCAGGAGACCTGCTCACGTGTGAGCCTCCGAGGAGAACCCGGTCACCTCTGCTCTTGACA
>JAVSCE010005808.1:0-151406 GCA_032199065.1 Smutsia gigantea | reverse complement strand
AGATCACCTACAAGGAAAACCCATCAGACTATCATCAGACTTCTCAACAGAAACCTTACAGGCCAGAAGAGAATGGCATGTTATATTTAACGTTATGAAACAGAAGGGCCTCAAACCAAGAATATTATATCCAGCACGATTATCATTTAAATATGATGGAGGGATTAAACAATTTTCCGACAAACGAAAGTTGAGAGAGTTTGCCTCTCATAAACCACCACTACAGGATATCTTAAATGGACTGTTCTAGAGGGAAGCACACCTAAGGCTAAAAAGATGTCACCAGAGGAAAAAAAAATCATAGCAAAGAAAGCAGACCATCCAAATACCAACTAAGGCAAAGAATAAAACACCTATTATAGAAAGAATGGAGGAGGAGGAATAAGAAGGGAGAGAAAGAAAGAAACATCAGACTGTATTTACAATAACTTAACAAGAAAGTTAAGATAGATTGTTAGATAGTAAAGAAGCAACCCTTGAACCCTTGGTAACCACGAATCTAAAGCCAGCAATGGCAATAAGTACATATCTATCAATAGTCACCCTAAATGTAAATGGACTGAATGCACCAATCAAAAGACACAGAGTAACAGAATGGATAAAAAGCAAGACCCATCTATATGCTGCCTACAAGAAACTCACCTCAAACCCAAAGATATACACAGACTAAAAGTGAAGGGATGGAAAAAAGATATTTCATGCAAACAACAAGGAGAAAAAAGCAGGTGTTGCAGTACTTGTATCAGACAAATAGACTTCAAAACGAAGAAAGTAGCAAGAGATAAAGAAGGACATTACATAATGATAAAGGGGTCAGTCCAACAAGAAGATATAACCATTATAAATATATATGCACCCAACACAGGAGCGCCAGCATATGTGAGACAAATACTAACAGAATTAAAGGAGGAAATAGACAGCAATGCATTCATCCTAGGAGACTTCAACACACTACTCACTCCAAAGGACAGATCAACCAGACAGAAAATAAGTAAAGACACAGAGGCACTGAACAACACACTAGAACAGATGGACTAACAGACATCTACAGAACTCTACACCCAAAAGCAACAGGATACACATTCTTCTCAAGTGCACATGGAACATTTTCCAGAATAGACCACATACTAGGCCACAAAAAAGAACCTCAGTAATTTCAAAAATATTGAAATCCTACCAACCAACTTCTCAGATCACCAAGGTATAAAACTAGAAATAAATTTTAGAAAGAAATCAAAAAGCTCACAAATACATGGAGACTTAACAACACTCTCCTAATTAATCAATGGGTTAACGACCAGATCAAAACAGAAATCAAAGAATATATGGAGACTAATGACAACAACAACACAAAGCCACAACTTCTGTGGGACGCAGCAAAGGCAGTCCTAAGAGGAAAGTATATTGCAATCCAGGCCTATTTAAAGAAGGAAGAACATTCCCAAATGAATAGTCTAAAGACACAATTACTGAAATTGGAAAAAGAAGAACAAATGAGGCCCAAAGTCACCAGAAGGAGGGATATAATAAAGATTAGAGAAGAAATAAATAAAATTGAGAAGAATAAAACAATAGAAAAAATCAATAAAACCAAGAGCTGGTTCTTTGAAAAAAATAAACAAAATAGATAAACCCCTAGCCAGACTCATTAAGAGAAAAAGAGAATCTACACACATAAACAGAATCAGAAATGAGAAAGGAAAAATCATGACGGACCCACAGAAATACAAAGAATTATAAGAGAATATTATGAGAATCTATATGCTAACAAGCTGGAAAACATAGAAGAAATGGACAACTTCTTAGAAAAATACAACCTTCCAAGACTGACCAAGCAAGAAACAGAAAAACTAAACAGACCAATCACCAGCGACGAAATCGAATTGGTAATCAAAAACTACCCAAGAACAAAACCCCCGGGCCTGATGGATTCACCTCTGAATTCTACCAGACATATAGAGAAGAAATAACACCGATTCTCCTTAAAGTTTTCCAAAAAATAGAAGAGGAGGGAATACTTCCAAACTCATTCTATGAAGCCAGCATCACTCTAATACCAAAACCGGGCAAAGACCTCACCAAAAAAGAAAATTACAGACCAATATCCCTGATGAACGTAGATGCAAAAATACTCAACAAAATATTAGCAAACCGAATTCAAAAATACATCAAGAGGATCATACACCATGATCAAGTGGGATTCATCCCAGGGATGCAAGGATGGTACAACATTCGAAAATCCATCAACATCATCCACCACATCAACAAAAAGAAGAACAAAAACCACATGATCATCTCCATAGATGCTGAAAAGCATTTGACAAAATTCAACATCCATTCCTGATTAAAACTCTCAACAAAATGGGTATAGAAGGCAAGTACCTCAACATCATAAAGGCTATATATGACAAACCCACAGCTAACATCATACTTAACGGCGAGACGCTGAAAGCTTTTCATCTAAGATCGGGAACAAGACAGGGATGCCCACTCTCTCCACTGTTATTCAACATAGTACTGGAGGTCCTAGCCACAGCAATCAGACAAAACAAAGACATACAAGGCATCCAGATTGGTAAAGAAGAAGTCAAATTGTCACTATTTGCAGATGACATGATACTGTACATAAAAAACCCTAAAGACTCCACTCCAAAACTACTAGAACTAATATCTGAATTCAGCAAAGTTGCAGGATACAAAATTAACACACAGAAATCTGTTGCTTTCCTATACACTAATGATGAACTAACAGAAAGAGAAATCAGAAAAACAATTCCATTCACAATTGCATCAAAAAGAATAAAATACCTAGGAATAAACCTAACGAAGGAAGTGAAAGACCTGTACTCTGAAAACTACAAGACACTCCTAAGAGAAATTAAAGAGGACACTAACAAATGGAAAAGCATCCCATGCTCTTGGCTAGGAAGAATCAATATTGTCAAAATGGCTATACTACCTAAAGCAATCTACAGATTCAATGCAATCCCTATCAAACTACCAACAGCTTTCTTCAATGAACTGGAACAAATAATTCTAAAATTCATATGGAACCACAAAAGACCCCGAATAGCCAAAGCAATCCTGAGAAGGAGGAATAAAACAGGGGGAATTACGCTCCCTGACTTCAAGCTCTACTACAAAGCCACAGTAATCAAGACAATTTGGTATTGGCACAAAAACAGACCCACAGACCAGTGGAACAGAATAGAAAATCCAAACATTAACCCAAACATATACAGTCAATTAATATTTGATAAAGGAGCCTTGGATATACAATGGGGAGATGACAGCCTCTTCAGCAGCTGGTGTTGGAAAAACTGGACAGCTACATGTAAGAGAATGAAACTGGACTACTGTCTATCCCCATACACAAAGGTAAACTCAAGGTGGATCAAAGACTTGAATGTAAGACATGAAACCATAAAACTCTTAGAAAAAAACATAGGCAAAAATCTCTTGGACATAAACATGAGCAACTTCTTCATGAACATATCTCCCGGGCAAGGGAAACAAAAGCAAAAATGAACAAGTGGGACTATATCAAGCTGAAAAGCTTCTGTACAGCAAAGGACACCATCAGTAGAACAAAAGACATCCTACAGTATGGGAGAATATATTCATAAAAAACGTATCTGATAAAGGGTTGACATCCAAAATATATAAAGAACTCATGCACCTTAACAAACAGAAAGCAAATAATCCAATTAAGAAATGGGCAGAGGACATGAATAGACACTTCTCCAAAGAAGAAATTCAGATGGCCAACAGGCACATGAAAAGATGCTCCACATCGCTAATCATCAGAGAAATGCAGATTAAAACCACAATGAGATATCACCTCACACCAGTGAGGATGGCCAACATCCAAAACACAAACAACAACAAATGTTGGCGAGGATGTGGAGAAAAGGGAACCCTCCTACACTGCTGGTGGGAATGCAAATTAGTTCAACCATTGTGGAAAGCAGTATGGAGGTTCCTCAAAAAACTCAAAATAGAAATACCATTTGACCCAGGAATTCCACTCCTAGGAATTTACCCTAAGAATGCAACAGCCCAATTTGAAAAGGACAGATGCACCCCTATGTTTATTGCAGCACTATTTACAATAGCCAAGAAATGGAAGCAACCTAAGTGTCCATCAGTAGATGAATGGATAAAGAAGATGTGGTACATATACACAATGGAATATTATTCAGCCATAAGAAGAAAACAAATCCTACCATTTGCAACAACATGGATGGAGCTAGAGGGTATTATGCTCAGTGAAATAAGCCAAGCCGAAAAAAGACAAGTATCAAATGATTTCACTCATATGTGGAGTATAAGAACAAAGAAAAAATACTGAAGGAACAAAACAGCAGCAGACTCACAGAACCCAAGAACGGACTAATAGTTACCAAAGGGAAAGGGACTGGGGAAAATGGGCGGGAAGGGAGGGATAAGAGGGAAAAAGGGGCATTACGATTAGCAGATGTAATGTTGGGGGGGCACGGGGAGGGCAGTACAGCTCAGAGAAGACAAGTAGTGATTCTATAGCATCTCACTACGCTGATGGACAGTGACTGTAATGGGGTTGGTGGGGGGGACCTGATGAAGGGGTAGTTTAATAATCGTAATATTGCACATGTAATTGTAAATTAATGATAATAAAATAAATTATAATAAAAAAAAATATATATTAAGTAATCTGAAACATGAGTACATTATAGCTTTCCTTTCAGTTATATTCTGATTTTTTTATTTCTTGCTTATTGTTTGCATGGTCTGTTTCCATCATTTTACTTTTTAAAATAAACTTTTTAAGTAGGAATAATTTAGATTTACAGAAAAGTTACAAAGATAGTATAGAGTTTGTATACACCTTGTGTCCTGCTTCTTCTAATCTTAGTATCTTATCCAACTGTTGTGTATTTGTTAAAATTAATTAGTTAACATTGGCAAAATAAAAATGAACTAAACTACATAGGTTTTCATATTTCACCAATTTCCCACTACTGTTTTTCCTTTGTGACAGCCCCCAATAAAGTTAGTGCATTGTATTTAATTCACATATCTCCCCAGTCTCTTCCTGTCTGTGATGATTTGCCAGTTGTTTTCCTTACCCTGCTGGCAGTTCTGAGGGGCACTCTTACCGGCTTGGATAGTGCCCTCTCTCACACCAGGTTCATATGTATCTCAGAATATGACCTTTCTGGAAATGGGGTCTTTGCAGATGTAATTACTTAAGATGAGGTCATACTGGATCAGGGTAAGTTTTTTGATTCAATATGACTGGTGTCCTTTTAAGAAGAGGACAGATGCAGGCACTTGAGGAGGGAAGAGAGGCACTTGAAGCCAGAGGGAGGAATTGGAGCGATGATGCCACAAGCCAAGGACTCCAGACAGCCTCCAAAAGCTGTGATAGGTTTGAGGTACTCCGCCCTGGAGCCTTCAGAAGCATGGCCATGCTGCTACCTTGATTTCAGATCTCTAGTGTCACAACTGTGAGAAAACTTTTGTCATTTTTACACCACCGAGTATGCAGTCCTTTGTTAAGGCAGCCCTAGGAAACTAACATCCAGTTACTTCACAGAATGACCTTCAGTTAGGGTTTGTCTGGTGCTATCCCCTAAGTTGACTGTGGTCTTAAGCTTTTATGAGGAATACTACAGAGATGAGGTGCTTTCCCTATAACATCACTTCTGAAATACATGATCTCAACGTGACTTATCACTGGTGATGTTTACCTTGATCATTTAATTAAGGTAGTTCTTTCCAGGCATCTACAGCTAAGGTTACTGTTTTTCCCTTTCCAGGCTCTTTTTTTGGAACTGAGTTATTAAATCCAGTTGCACTCAGGAGAGGAGAATTCAGCTGCATCTCTTGCAGTGGTGTTAGCTGCATATATTATTCAGTACATTTTTTTAGGGAAGATTTGTTTATTCTTCTACATTTATCTGTTTACCGAATAATGTGCCTACATGCACTTGACTAAGGAATGTCCATGGTATACTTTCAGTTACGATACAATACTATGACTATTTTTTTTTTCAGCCTTTTCTATTGGTGTCTCCTTCACATGACTCCTATGTCATTTTGTCTTGCCACCATTATTTTTAGGAGCAAATTGTTACTTTATTGTTTGTATAGTCTGTTTCTCTAATAAGCTCTAAGCTCCAACCTCATCTTATCTCTTTACTGCAGTCCTAGAATTATTCTTCTAAGGGTACTCAACACCACTTACTGCAGAATAGTACTTAGAAAGTAGTTATAGGCTACAGTTGGCACTTTCTGGCTGGATCCTGAGATTTTTGGCATGACTCCACACCTCCTGTTTTGTATTTGTTTATTTAGTTCTTTCTTATTTCCATTGTCAAAAGAAGTTCTCTACTCATCTTGTATTTTTTCCTTCCCCAGGCCTGAAATCAACAATTTCTACCAGGAGCTCTTGTGCCTTTGTTAGCAAATCATACTTATGAATTATATTGGTTATTTAATATGTTTATTGATAGAGGGAAGGCACTAGGCTCTATCAACCAAGTGACCTGGGTAATATATGCTTTATATATATGCTAACTGATATAGAAACACACACAAACACACAGACACATACATATTTAATATACCAATATTTCATACTGTTATCTCCAACTCTAATCCTGGACAACAGTCCTTGTTTTGAAATTAACTATGTCTGAGGCCAATAGAGCTGCTCCAGATTCTGTTTTGGTAGAGTTTCCATGGTATATCTCTCTTTTACTTTGACCTATGTCATTATATATAATACTGATATAAGACAGATATTGCAATGGCTTGTTTTTTTTATCTAATTAGATAATCCTTGCCTTTAATTTGTTTTATAAAATATTGCCATTTAAAATGATGTTGTTTATTTGGATTAAAATCTATCATCTGGATACCTGTTTTCTATAATTTCCAGTTGCTCTTTGCTTTTTTCTTCTATTATTCTGCCTTTTAAATGGACATTTTTATTACTCTATTTTATATCCTCTATTGATTTACAATTTCTACATGCATTTAACATGTTCAGTGGTTTCTTGCAGTAACACAATATACATTTTAACTAATCTCTGTCTAACTTCATATAATATTGTGGGGTAAATGGAAGTTTTCACCCAGAGTTTCCAGAATCTCCTGCCTGTCCTTAGCCATTTTATATACCAATTTAAAGTAACATACCAATGTTTACCACAGAGGAGCCTCTGGTAGATCCGGGTCAAAGGGTAGAAAGAAAATTGCCATTCTCTGCTTTCCTTCATTCCTGGTATGTAATAGGGCTGGTGTTTGCCAGTTACGGAGGACCTGCCCATGGAGTTCCTCGTGGAAGGTACAGGCAGTAGAAGAGAGAGTGCACCCCCAGCCAGAGGGGATGGATGGTGAGAGAGCTGGCCGGGGAACTGATTGAGCTGTGAAAAATAAACCCCTTTAACCCCACCTGCCCTTCCCCTCATCTTACTTAAGTTTCTTTGGATTCATAGAGAACTCTCCCCAGGAGGGGAACTCCCTTGCCCCTGCAACTACAAATATTATACCATTTTTTTTGTGTGATATAAGGTCCTAATAACAATATATGTTCAGTTTCTCTCTGTCACCTCTTGTAACTTTTCTTACACATATTTCATTTTATATATGCCTTAAACAAAGTGTTAGTATTATTATTATAGTACTACTATTTTTTATTTAAACAGGTAGTTCACTTACAGTAGTTACAATTATGAAAAAAAATCCATTTAATTCTATCTTCAGTCCAATTCTAGGTCTCTTCATTTCTTCGTATAGATTCAAGCTCTAAGCAATATCATGTTCCTTCTGCCTGAAGAACTTCCTTAAGATTGCTTGTGGATTAAGTTTTCAAACACTAAATCACTCATTTTTCATTTCCATGAGAACTCTTTATTTTTCTTCCTTGCCCCAAGTGTATTTTTTGCTATACCCAGATTTCTGTGTTTACCTTTTTCCTTTCAAAAACTTGGGGGTCATTGTATTGCTTTTTCATCTTCAGGGTTTTGCAGGAGGGTCCTTGGTAATACTCTTGTTCTGCTGACTCAGCCCACATCTGACATCCTTCTTATCTCTTTGTTTCTGGTGTTAAGAAATTTGAATATAATATGACTAGGTTTGTTGACTAGATTTCTTTTTCTTGATAATTATCTAGGCCAGTTTCTGTGAACTTTTCAGTTTGATGATTTTGTGTCTATGACCAGTTCTGGAAAATTTTCTGCCATTAAGTCTTCTAATATTTCTCCAAACATTTTTGTATTAATCTGCTCAGGAGTTGGGCTTCGTCTGAAATTTCTTGTTGTCTGTGGTGTCTGTCCTGAAGGCATCGCAGATCTGAGATTGCTCTAGTGACACTTGTGTTTATTGTGTGGGCTATTTTACCAGACTGTTTCTCTGAAAACCTGTTCCCACTTGGCTAGGGTCCTTTGTTTGGACATGGCACTTTTCTTTGCACTGTTCCCAGAGAGAAACTGTCTGTTGTAGATCTTCTTGCTGGTTTCTGCTCCCGTCACTACTCAGTGCTTTTTGGCATTGAATGGAGTGGTTTGCGGGGTAGGTAGGCATTCTCTGATGTCCTAAATAAAACAATTTTAGGAAAGTAATGTGAACTTGGGTTTCCAGCATTTGGACTTCATGAGTGTTTCTGTCCCTCATACAGATTTAATTCTGGGTCCAGCATGTATTTCTACATCTTATCCTCTATGACAACATCATGGATTTCTATCAATGCCAATGGCTATGATTTTGTGGCTTTACTCCCTGAAGGTTGAAGTGTTTGTTTCTTAATGGAGACACAGGATATAGGTCTTCTCAGAGTTTCAGAAATGGCTGACATTCCAGTCATAGCAGGAACCCTCAGGCTACACTTCCTTTGCTCTCCCTAGAAGATTTGATTTTGATCCCATAGGGGATATGAGGGTATGAGTTTGGGGACAGTTTTAGCAGTGGCTGCTTCCTCCAACTGCCACCTGCCAGCACAATGGAGAGTGCTGGCTCAGGGTAGTTTCTTGGTGTTTGGTAGCTGGTGGACCTCCTTACCACTTAGTACTTAGTAATTTGTTAAAAATGTATTATGCTGAATGCTCAATGAATTACAGGGTTATGTAGTATCATGGTTATTTCTTCCACAGGAAAGCAAACATTTAGATTTTGTTCCTTCCTGCTGGGACCTACCTCTCCCTAAAATTAGTGTTAATTGTTTGTTCTGATATTGTTCTTAAAAATTTTGTGCTCTTTCATATGTTTAGGGAAAATCATTAATTTGCAGTTTTTTATCTTGATCTAAGAATGGTAATTTTTTTCCATCTTTCTACATCTATGAGCTAAAAGAGAGTTCCTTGATTATTTCTGAACTATTCTAACCAGTCTCAGGGGATATCTCCCCAGGTCACCTAATTAAAAATATTTATCTTCATTGCAGTAATTTGTAGAAATCTAAAACTATAGATTATTTATTAAATTGTGTCATATGTATGATACCACTGATTTGTAATAGGATATATTTAGCTAACATCTGCTACTTGTTAATTATCAGAACACCCCCTCTTGTGGTTGCATAGATACATATTTAACAAAATTCATTAAACTGTGCACTTTACAAGGGTGTATATTATACTATGTAATATTATCTTTTTTAAAATAATTATTAAAATAGAAGAGGTGCATTTTGATCATATAATCAAGTATTTGGCTTATAAGAAAATAGTAAGGAATAATCTATTGTGTTATATATTTTTTCTTTCATAACGTATTCAGTGCTTTCTATATATATCTTTCACACTATATTTTCAGATCCTATAACTCTGATTCATAGTGTCTTACACATATATTGAGTGAAGAAATTCATGATTCAATTTTATGCTGACATGGAGTTAAATTATTTTTCCTTAATAAATAGGGATAGTGAAGGTTACTATGGTGTTATAGACTTCAAACTGGTTTATTTTGTTTTTAAGATTAAACTAGGATTGACTTCATACAACATTCTCTATGATTCAGCCCACCAAATATTGTCTCATCTTGTATTATAATTTTTATATATAATCAAGTGTCAAAGATTTGTGTTTTCAATGAGTAGAGCTTGCTTTATTAGATTCCCAGTTTAAATAGAAGAATTGACTACAGGAATAGTAACTTAGCAACCTTTAGTTAAATAACAGAAATTATGTATTATAGACCTGTCATTCCTATACCCAGCCTCAATTCAATGTAACTCCTGTTTGCATTAATTTGATCAGCCTCACCTCTATTTGTAGATCAGATAAAACAATAACTTATCAGAAACATAGAAGGATTTTTAAGCACAATGTCTGGCCTTCAACACAAATAAATAAGCAAGTAAAGATAGAGGGTTATAAGACCAATAAAAGGCAATAGAAAAATATAAAGGATACAGATATTACAGTTAGGATATGATGATCATACATTTATTATGAATGCTACCTACGAGATAATAGAATAAATAAATTAAATGATTGAAATATGGAGATTGCAATAGATATTTGAAACCTATATAAAGGAATCAAATCACTTAATAGAAAGAAACTATGCAATATCTAGTATCTAAATTGCTAATATGGTGCATTAAATTGCCAATTACTAGGGACTCCAAAGGGAAAGGATTGGAAAGTATTCAAGATCTGAACTGTATTTCTTTGAAAGACATCATTTTTTATGGTATAATGTTTTGTGTACTGAATAGCATATAACACAAATGCTGCATTTAAAACAGCATACAAATTATCTCACATTTTCTGTTAGTGAGAAACCTGGGCAATTCTTAGCTGGGTGGTCTACAAAGCTGCAATCAAAGTGTCATGAGGGCTGGATCATCATCTGGAGGCTTGACTGGGGATGGATACATTTCCAAGATTATGCAGATTGTTGCTTTCAGAACCACATTTTTATGGAATTCATGGTTGCTTATTTATTCAAAGATTAATGGAGAGAGAAACTGTGGAACAAATTTTCTAGCAAGAGTTTTATATACATTATCCTAATCATAAGAGTAACAGCACATTATCTTTGCCTTATTGCATTGTTTAGAAGCAAGTCACATGCCCTTCCAACACTCATGGAGAAGAGATTGTGCAAATACATGAGCAGCAGGAACTGAAAATCATGGAGACAGCTTTAGAGTGTGCCTACCACATTTTGGAAAGGAGATACTTTTGTGAAAAATTAGTGATAAAAAAACTTTTAAAAAAATGGTTGAAACACTTAATCATACTAAATGAAACTTTTACAAAATATTAAGAAAAGAGGGGAAAATCTACCATTGTTTTGGTCAAAAATTAACTGACCTTCATTTAAAGTTCTCTTGAAATTGCACAATCAGCCTAAAATACCAATATTTTTCCCCCTTCTCTATAGATTCACCTGCTATAGCAAATCCAGGAAAATACAAATGTATCATTCTAACAGAAAAACAAATTCACATTCAGAATCTATAATAATCATACTGTAAGAAAAAAGCAAAAAGTGAGAATAATTAATCAATTATTCAGTAGCTGAAAATAAAGTATCATATCCAAATCATCTGTAGGAAAATTGAATAAAATTAAATACATAAACTTTGCTTCTTTATTTTCTAATGTAAAAGAAACAATAAACAGGGTTTTCATTATTTTTTACTGCTCAATAACATTCCATTATGTATATCTATCACCTCTTCCTTATACATTCATATGTTGGTAGACACTAGCTTGCTTCTATATCTTGGCTATTGTAAATAATGTAGAAGCAAAGAAGTGAGTACATTTTTCTGAATTAGGGGTTTCTTTTCAGATAATCAATCTCATGAATTTTATGTTTATAATCATTCTTTCAATGTTTAGTGTATATTGATGATGTGTCTATCTACTAACTCTATCTGAACTAAAATAGGTACTGAATACCTTTTATTAAAAAAATATTTTAATCGCACATTTTATATCCTGTGGCCCTTACTTCTTGCTATATTTTGAATCTTTACAAATTTACATGAAATTGCATTGTACTGTCTTAGCAGACACTTATCCTAGGTAAAAATAATATTGACAATATGAAACCCCAAATAATGCTAAGACTGCTATGACCTCACTGCTCTTCTTTACATTATATGCATCCCTGACATTTGTTTTTTAAACAATCATTTCCCAAGGACACCTTATTAAAATTTTCAACTAAGCTTTAAGGTGTTCCATTAGTAAAATCTCTCTCCGGAGACATTCATTTTTCTGCAAGAATCCCCTGTGACTATATTGAGGGGATAAAAAACAAAACAAAACAGATAAAACCAGCCTGTTTGTTTTGTTAACAATAGTTAGACAACCAAGTTTTCTACTTCAAAGTAATTTAAAAAAATACAATTCATTTTTCCTTCACAAACTTTCTGGTAGCCAAGTAAAATCCTTTATTAATAGATTTTTCTAGCATCTAGGTTGAGAATATTGTTATTTCTGTGGAAATTTTGGAAAACAAAGGATGCTAAATGCCTGGCCTTGGACTGGACAACTATGCATTAGTTCTTTATATGCTTAGGATTTTCTGTCTTACAAATTTTATTCACTCCTATGCCACTCACCTCTTTTCTGTAGCTATTATTTCTTTATTCTCACTCATGCTTTGATCCCTATCCTTCTTGGAATCCATGAGTTTTAATTAATTAAAAAGCAAAATCGGTAACTTCATAACCTCTATTTGCCTATTTCATTGTAAATATTGACCTATTCCCACATTTTTCTTTTTCTTATCTGTTTATTTATTTATTTGTTTTTTTGAGAGTTTTACCCATAGTCGAAGAAAGTTTAGTCTCTAGTTCTGCTGTGTCATCAGTTAAAAACTTAGTGGTCGATTTTGCTGCTGCCCTCTCCCATTTCCATCAGCCTCTAGCTTTACTCCTAAACGAGTTAGTACCAGAGACACTGTTACTTTATTAAAACTGGCAATACTACCAAAGTCTCAGCCTTCCACCCTTCACATGGACTGACTACTTGGGACTGTCCATACAGCTTTCATGAGCATATCACTAATTCCTTCCTGTACCACAAGTTGCAGGACTGCTTGAATACTTTGCATTCTGTATACAGGTCTTCTACCAGCGCAGGGACTATGTCTCCATCTAACAGGGCCTCCCTGACTTCAGGAATGCATTTTCTACTGGATTTTTCTTCATGTTCTGTCTTATTCTGAGCAGCAGATTATGTGCTAAATGCAACTTGCCCACTATAGAAATATGTTCTTGGATAAGAAAATCAGAGACACAAAGAAGTTGTGAAGTCTAGGAAATGCTCCAAAAGTAAAGCAGCAACACTGATATTTACAGTAAGGCAAAGGAGCACTTGTGTTTGAGCAAATTACTACCATATGGGACTATATAATTGTGAGTATATGTTTTCTTTCTCACCTCATTTATTTTTTCCATTTTCAAATCAATTTATAACTTAGGTAACTTTGGATGTTAGAATCTAAAATAAAAATAGATTACTGTTTAATTCAGAAAAAAATTTAAATTCTGTTTGTTTGTAATTACATAAATGTTAGTTTTGACAGCCTTGAAGCTTTTGTTAAGTTGTTAATTCTCTATATAGCAGTACTGACCTGAAACATCTTGAAAATATATTGTGGAGAGTAGCTAAGATATGAACTTAAAAAATTTTTTTTTGCAGAAAATCATTAGATGAAATGTCATTGGAAAAATATTTAATAAAAGTAAAATATTTTATATTTATAGAGTTTCACCTAGTTTTCATAACATATGACACATTTTTAAAAGAAAGTAAAACATATTTGATAAGTACATCTTTTTCATATAGATGTGTTTATTGTATTTTATATAGAGGTGATTCATTAAATATTAAATGGCTAATGATTCAAAAGCAATATAATAGATATAAGTTCCTTTTTTCTGGATATATTTTCAGAATTGAGTACAAATTGGTGGTTAACTTTCTGGCCAATTATAGGTCTTATATTGCTTAAACTATTAAATATGATAAAAAATAAGTAATCCTGGACTCACAAAATAATTGTTTCTTGTTTTCATTTATAGATCTTGAAGAAGTCAGCAGTAAGAAATGAAAAATCAAACATCTGTGAAAGAGTTCATTCTTCTGGGATTAACAAATGACACAAAACTAAATGTTTTGATTTTTCTATTTCTGTTTTTCACATATATACTTAGTATAACTGGAAACTTGACAATCATTACCCAGACTCTGACAGATTCACACCTGAAAACTCCCATGTATTTCTTTCTTAGGAATTTTTCTTTCCTAGAAATCTTATTCACAAGAGTTTGCATTCCTAGATTTCTGGTTAGCATAATAGCAGGGAATATGACCATTTCCTATAATTCTTGCATGGCCCAAGTGTTTTTCTTCATCCTTCTTGGTTCAACAGAATTTTTTCTTTTGACAGCTATGTCCTATGACCGGTACATAACTATCTGTAAGCCCTTGCATTAAACAACAATGATGAACAGCAGAGTCTGCAACCAGCTTGTAGTTAGTTCTTGGCTGGCTGGATTTCTCATTATCTTTCCACCTGTGATCATGGGACTGCAGCTGGATTTCTGTGGCTCCAATATCATTGACCACTTCACCTGTGACTCTTCTCCTATGCTACTGATCTCCTGCACTGACACAGCATTCCTTGAGCTCATGGCATTTTTGCTGGCAGTATTCACACTCATGGTAACCTTGACATTAGTGATCCTTTCTTATGCATTCATTCTTAAAACAATTTTGGGAATCCCCTCTGCTGAGCAAAGGAAAAAGGCCTTTTCTACTTGTTCCTCACACATGATTGTTGTCTCTATTTCTTATGGAAGTTGTATTTTCATGTATGTCAAAACTTCTGCAAAAGAAGGTGTGGCTTTCACTAAAGGTATAGCGGTGCTCAATACCTTTGTTTTCCCAATGCTTAATCCTTTTATTTACTCCCTAAGAAACCAACAGGTAAAGAAGTCCTTTAAGAATTTAGTCAAAAAATGGTTCTCGAATACACTTTAAATGTAACAAAATTCATGACATGAATTTTAATGGACTTATGTCTAACATAATATAATATTTATATTATTATATTTCTCCATCCATTACAACATTCAACTTCTTTTTCCTTCAGGTTTTATTCTCAATTTTTCCCATTTTGACCTCATTTGTTTCAACTACTGTTGTGCCCAAGTCGCGAGTCCCTGAAAGACCACCAAGGAGCCGATTCCGATGCAAACACACAAGGGTCGTTTATTTCAAGCTCAAGCTTGGGCCCACACCTGTCACCAATGCAGCGGTTCCAAAGTGAGAGACCGAGCCTAGGGTAGGCAAGGTTTTTATGCATTACAACGTGCAGGAAGAGTGGAACTCTAACTTGGCATATGCTGATTGGATGATTTAAAGTAAGGGTGTCTTGTACGTTCTTTACTGGTTGAGTCCGGCTGGTGTTGAGCTGCTGGCAGATGTAACATGTAAGGTATGTTATCTTTAAGGAGCAGGTGCGTCTGGACCTTGAGGTTGTTGTTAGGAAACTATCTGGGGTGAGGGTTACTGGAAGAATGGGTGGTTTTTCCAGTAACTGGAACAAATTTTTCTTAGAACTAGGTCGGGGTTGAGGCCTCCTTCTTAAGATGGCCTTTTTAAAATGGAGTTTCTCTTGCCCTCACACTACCTTTTATGTTTATATGCCCTGAAAATTTTCTGACCATGAGTAATTTAATGATAGATAAATGAGAATGACATTCAATGAAATTGCAAGACTTTAGTTTTAACAATCATTGAAGAACTTTCCCTTTACACCAATCAAAAGCTAAATAAGAGCTATTCTAAGAAAATTATTTTATCCAGTGCATAAGCCAGAGTGTCAGGCAGAAAAATAGATGAGTAGGGTGAAAAGAGAATAAGGCCAGTAAACGCCACTAAAAGGGACTCAAAAGAGTTAACCAAATAAAACTAGAGAGCCAAAAGAGACACACAGAGCTAATGAGTTCATCAGTTGATGCTCCCAAGGCCAGGAGTAACTTAGAATGTCCGGATATTCCCCAGGTAAAGAAAAGTATCTAAGCACAGCCATGTCTTCATTGTGTCATTTAGATTATGCCATTTTAAGATTTACTTTAGCCTGCTAAAAGGCCCAGTTTATTCTTTAACTTAACCTATATGCTCTTTTCTCCTCTTCCAGCCCCTAAACAAGTAATCTGCAGCATGGGCAGGAGGGGAGCATCATGATTAATTTAGCAAACAAGCCCAGTTATAAACCTCATAGTAAAAACAGGAAAGGTTTCATCTTAAAGCTGGGTTTACATATAAACCCAGGAAGTTAAGATGTAAGATTCGTAGCATACTCTTTAGCAAACACACAACTCAGCCCATCTTGGGGGCAGGGCAGGTGGTCTTGATTGATATATTCCCAGAGGGAAGCTGCTATCCTGGGGAGGATCCGGATTGGTAAATTTCTTGTGTTAAACTAATTTTGCAGATTACCTGGAGGACTGATAATAAAAGAGACCTAATGTCTCTCATAAAAGATACACATCTTGAGACCACTTTACAAACTCACACCCCTGGCCCTTTGTCACATTCCTGAAAAATCCTTAAAAGAGGGAGCCCCCAATCTTTCAGGGTGTTTCCTCTTTGAGTATTCCCATACTGTCTCTTTAAGTGTGTAAGTTCAATTAAAAGTTTTACTCTGCTTCACTACTGTGTCTCTGACCTCCAATTCTTTGTTGTGGTGGGGACAAGAGCCAAGGAAAATTAACTCAACCCGCCTAACGTGAGTATTAAACAAACTCTTCTGTGAGGTAAATTCTCCTACCTCTAGTGTGTACTTGTGTTGGGGAAGAGGCATTGTGTATTTTCCTCCATCCTTGTTCCCACCTGCAATGAAGAATTGAAGGACAGAGACACAGTAATAAAGCAGAGTAAAAGTTTTATTTAAAGTTACTTAGAGAAAAAGTGCAGGTAACCTCAGAGAGAGGAGCCCCTGAAAGGTTGGGGGACCCCCTTTTAAGGATTTTTCAGGAATGTGACAAAGGGCCAGGGGTGTGAGTTTGTAAAGTGGTCTCAAGATGTGTGTCTTTGATGAGAGACATTAGGTCTCTTTTATCATCAGTCCTCCAGGTAATTATCTTAATACAGAGAAATTTACTGCTCTGGTCCCCTCCTAGGATAGCAGCTTCCTGGTTTGGGAGCATATCAATCAAGACTCTCTGCCCTTCCTCCAAGGTGGGCAGAGTTATTTGTTTGCTAAAGAGTATGTTAAGAATCTTTCTTCTTAAACTCCATGGGTTTTTTTTTTTAATGCAATTTTGGCTTTAAGGTGGGATCTCCCTGCCTTTATTATGCTGTTCATAGGTGGGCCTTTTAGCAGGCTAGAGTAAATCTTAACAATGATCTAATTGACACAATAAAGACATGGGCTGTTCTCAGATACTTCTCTTTATTTGAGGAATATTCAAACCTTCAAGGCCAAGTTGCTCTTGACCTTTTGATCTTTAACTGATGAACTCATTGAGTCTTTTCTGGATTTCTAGTGTTAACTGGTTCTCTGAGTCCTTACTAGTGGGCTTTACTGACCTTGTTCTCTTTCCATTCTGCTCGTATCTATTTTCCTACCTAACTGTGTCAGTTAGATCATTGTAAGATTTACTATAACCTGCTAAAAGGCCCACCTATAAACAGCATAATAAAGACAGGGAGATCCCAGCTTAAAGCCAAAATTGCATTTTTTATAAATCCAGGAAGTTAAGAAGTAAGATTCTTAACATACCATTCAGCAAACAAATAATAATGGGCGCACCCCGGAGGGCAGGGCAAATAGTCTTAACTGATACACCCCAAGACCAAAAAGCTGCTATTATGGGAAGAAATCAGCAGTAAATTCCTTATGTTAACTTTGCAGAATTACCTGGAAAACTAATCAAAAGTAGGATGAAATGACTCATCAAGGATAAACATTCAGGGACCACTTAACAAGTCAACACTCCTAGCCCTTTGAAAATCCTCAACTGCCTATAAAACCCCAGACCCTAAAACCTCGAGGGCACCTTTTCTCTGAGGTAGCCCACACTCTCCCCTCTCTGAATGTGCACCTTTTGGCTTTAAATAAATCTCTCACAATGTTTTGTCTCTGCGCTATTCCAGTGGTGTCTTTGTTACTTTGCTTTATCATTCTAATCACCTTATACTCTGACTTCCTTGCACCGCCTGAACCGATTTTACCGACAACCCTTGAATTGTGTATGGTTTTTACATCATGAATTTTGATCTATGCTATTCAGAGCATAGGTGTTAGTACTTCATTGTGAATTCCATCCTTTAATATATATGTTTAATGCTTTTTAACCTGAATCCCAAATTTGCTACAAATTATGGTGTTAATATTTCTGTAAGACCCTGCTGCCCTCACCACAAATCACTTTTAGTGAACTACACTGACGATTGCCTCATAGCCCATTAGCTTCTTTTATTTTGCCTAGATCTCATCTGAGGTTCCCTTGGGAAGAACAAGACATGCCTTTGGGTTCCTAAGATCCATGTAATGCCAGGTGAAAATGCATTCCCAGCCAGGAGCTAATAAACCTCAAACCTCTGAAACTAAAATCAGTTGAAGGAAAAACTAGATGGAGAAGGCCTTTTATTGCTTACAAGAATCCTGGCTCCATTTGTTTCCTCCCACTCACCCATGTCTCTCCTTTTCTCTTTCGCTGGCAAGAAGCCAAAAAAAAAACCTCTCTGATCTGGTGTATTCAACTTTTCCCCTGCCATTTGTACCTATTCATAAGGAGAGGGCTGCTTCTCACTACTCCCTATAAACAACTATTGATATGAATATGGTCTAAGGCCAGGCAAGAGATTCTGAAAATATTGCAGTTTAACCCACAATCAAGTTTCCTCTCTTTTGATTATTTTTCAGCAGTTAAAACCATATGATTTTATCTCACAGATACTTTTCAGAATTTCTGGTACACTATAGAAACACTACAGTGTTTTCCAGTGTTTGTATGATTATATTCTAAAATATATATAACTTATTTAGAACTTTTGTGGACATGGAAGGGTATAGATTTAAGCATATTGCTGTCCAAACCTTGACATAAATCTTTTCTATAAAAAGTTCTTATTTGTAGCTCTACACTTACAAGTATAAAACTTTTAATATTTTCTTCTTTCCCATCTTCTTCCACACATGTTGTATGAACTCATGAGATCATTTAATTTATATTAATATTTACCTTAATGTTCATTTGAACTTCTCAGTTTGGATTCTCTTTTCTCACCACTAAAAAATTAGTTCCTCCAACAAGTGTTTATAGAAACAGGGATACACATAGTCAAAAAAAGGTGAAAATGAACAAATTCCATATGAAAGTATGAATGACTAAAATATCCACATAATATTTACAATTTTCTATCTCGCCAAAAACATTTATTACATTTGTTTGCAAAAGTGTTTTCTTCAATTTGATAGTATCTTCAGTTAAAATTGGGAAATATATTAGACTCTCTTTTTAAGCAGCAAAGAGATGAATTTCCCAGCTATTCCAAAATTATGGTTTTGTTTCTCCCTTTGCTTTGTAAGTCTTTTAATTTTTCCAGTTCTTGCTTTGGAGATTCTGCGTGAATCTAAACACTTGTTTTGTGTCTTTAGGCAAATATGACTCAATGAACGTGGTGCTCAAGAAAGTCTAGATCCTTTGATGCTAATGATCAGAGGGAATCTGTGTGCTGGTAAGTGTTTAACAACAACCAGTTACCAGAAAAATCTGCACGGACATATTTTAATTCACTAATATAATTTACAAATAATAAAACAAAATAAATGTAACTGTAATTATATACATCAAGTTGACTTTCAGAACATTACCATTGCTTCTTAACAAACTCATGTCCCCAACCAGCCAATGTTGCCAAATCAACCATAATTTGACAAATAAAGCTGAATTTAATACTGTGGTTTCTGAATGCATGTTATAGTCAGAAGTTTCAAATCCGTAATAATGGATAAAAAATGTTGAAAAAATGATAAAGTTATGGAAAACTTGAACTGTATTTACCAAATTGATCTAATTGACATTTTTGGAATATTCCACTGAACATCAACACAATACTTATTTTCTCCTGTATTACACAAAACCTTATCATAATAGAACATTATCAGGGTAACATAAAAGTCTCAAACACATTTGCAAGATTCAAGTCACACATATTATATTTACTGAACATTATGCAATTAACTTATATATCAATTATGGAAAGATATCTGGAAGATGTAATATTTTAAACTAAATGACATTACTATATAATCAGTGGGTCAAAGAAAACCATAGAAAAAATAAAATACCATTTATACAAAGTAAATATGAAATTACAACATAGTAAAGTGTGTTGGATGCAGCTAAGGCATTATAAAAAAGCTTAATACTCTCAAATTATATTAGAAAACCAGGAAATCCTGAGATCAATGACCTCAGCTTTCATCTTAAGAAACAAGAAAAACAAGAAAATAGGAAAACAAATTTAACTCAGAGTAACCAGATGAAAATGAGTAATAATCAATGTGGAAATCAATGAAACAGAAAACAGAAAAATAAATAATAAAATATCAATGAAACCAAATCTGTTTCCTTGAAAATGTCATTAAAATTGATGTATTTCTAGACAAATTCATGAGAAAACATACAGAGAAGATACAATTACTAGTATTAGGGATGACCAAGGTCATATCCATTGATATTCTAGTTCTTAATTGGATAACATGGAAAACTTTGAACAACTTCATGACAATTAATTAAAAAACATAAATGAAATGGAAAAATTTATTGAAAGACACAAACAATAAAAGCTCATTCACAAAAAAATAGATATGATAAACCTATATCTACTGTACAAATTGAACTTATATTTAAGAAACACCCCAGAAAGAACCTTTGCATTCAATGGTTAATGCTAAAAAGTACTTAAGGAAGCAATACTAATAATTGTAGACAAACTCTCCCCAAATGTTAGAGTAGGAAACACTTTCCAACTCGTCCTATGAAGACAGAATTATCTTGAGAGCAAAATCATGAAATAGACATTATTAAAAAAACAGTGACCAATCTCACTCATGAAGATAGCCACAAATATTCAAAAATAAATTGCAAATAAGTCTAGTAATATATAAAAAGTTTAATTCACTTTGGTCTAGTGGAATTTTTCTTAGGTGTTAAAGAAAAACAACTGAAAATGTTCTACATGAATGTCTGATAAAAGCCCTTAGCAAGTAGATCTAATACACGGCAAATACCAAAGGACATCGAAAACATGCTTAAAAAGAAAAAGACACATAAACTACAGCTAACATCTGTGGGTAAAATTGTAGTATTTCCAGAGTCACTTGCCTGGCCTTAGTGCATCTCCATATCAGTAAGTGTTTCTGAGGGGTGGAGAGAAGGAGTCCATCTCTATATTAATAGGCAATTACAAGGGGGAGCAAGGGCATATCTGGACCATAGAGACTGGGGGTATCCCTTTTTGCAGCCTGTTAGCAAGAGATGTGAGAAGTGGATGACTGCTTGCAGGCCATAAAGTTTCTCCCACTTTATTTCTCACTTCGACTGATTTTGGTTTCAAACATAATTTGCCCTGCGCTGGGAAAATATTTTCCCCCAGAGTTAACAACATCTTACTTCTCTGTAAAGACGGAATGATCTCCTTCTAAGGGAAAGAATAAGGCCAGGATGCCCATTTCAGCTACTTCTACTTAACATTATACTGTAGATTCTAATTAATGCAATAAAGTTTTAAAAAATAGAAAATGTGTTTATATTGGAAAGGAAGAAAATTGATTTTATTTATGCAGACTGCATAAACTTTATAGAAATCCTACTGACTTCCTGTTTCAGCTCCAATATTTAAGACATTGGATGTCATCACTTATACCTTTTAGCAAGAAAAAGTAAAAACTCAATATTAATAACTTTTCTTGCAGCCAGCAGATACGTGAAATTACAGGGTCGATGGCACCCTGAAATCTGAGCCAACTGTCATAGTTGAGATCAATGTACCTGGAACATGAGTCACTGGAACCATAAGTAAGTAGGGATACCACAATAATAATTTGGGCAAATTCCTGGAGGCTAAGAACATACTGATGCAAGAGTGAGATGTCACTGAGGGTTGTCATAAGAGGGGATCCCCACACTTTGTTATGTTTTGGCTCTACTAACCTGAACAGGTTTTCAAGCTGAAGAACCTCTTCCAGGCACAGACAAGGATAGGGAAGAGATAATCTTTCTGAAAGAATTCTAGAATATTCTTCATACTAAGGCCTCTACTCCAGGAGAAAATACCTCACCAGAAACATTTATGAAGGCCCAGGAACACTAAAAGACAGATTTAACTATAAGACCATAGAATGCTAACTCTCTGCCACACATTACAACCACAACAAATACCAAAGTATTGTCCCTAAAATTACTTAATAATTTAAAAGGGGAATATTTATGCTGGACAGACTAGGAAGACACCCACTGACCAAGTTAACAAAGTTAACTTCAGTAATAAGACATATGGATATTCCATAATACACTGAAAAGGACATACCACGGCTGCAGTTTTCTCCACAAAAATGTAAAACTTCAATAAAATCATGAAAAAACATTAGACAAACAAAATTGGAAGGTGCTCTTCAAAATACCTGATTAGTAGTTTTCAAATACATTAAGGTCAAAAAAGGAAAGACTTAGAAACTTTCGTAGATTGGAGAAAACTAAGGAACATAATTTCTAACACAGAGAGGAATTCAGGATTTGATGCTCAACAGGGAAAGGACCTTGATAGAAAAATAGTAGAAATCCAAATAAAGTTTGTAATGTAATCATTAGTATTGTATAAAAGCTAATTTCTTAGTTTTGATAATTATCCAGTTGTTATGTAAGATGTTATATTTAGACAAAGCTGAGCAAAATATATGAAGGAATTCTCTAAATTTAAAATTATTGAAAAATATAGGCTTTTGAAAATCTGATGCCTAATCCCATTTTCCTAAATGCAAGCAACCGTCCTATTAGCCATGGATAACCTCATAAAAATGATATGTGTTGTAACTGTAACACCTCGTTATTTAAAGACATATCTGCTGATTACTTATTAGTGAAAGAATTTATTTATGTAATTACATATACATAGTTACTTTATTTCTGATTAGCTCCCCAGTTTTAACATCATTTTGAAGGGCACTGTTCAATAATTCTCCATCCTACATAATCAAGTATGATTATATTAAGTGAGCCCCTGAGAAATACTTCATTTTAGAGCCCACAGTAAAACTGTCTCATTCACATATCTTGAAGAATCCGTTGTAAAGTAGTTGAGCCAGGGTTCCAAAACACATTATTTTAGCGACTCAACTATTCTGGCTTTTTTGGTTATAATTACTTTTAATATATACTGCTATACTGAAGTCAGGTCATAAAAGACGTCTATGAATAATAACATATACTGTTTTTAAAAGCCTTTCCATAAATCTAGAACAATAATTTCTTGAGCTTCCTTATTGACATTTTGTTGAATAAGAAAATTCTGTAAATTCTGAGCAACTTTCTCCTTAAGGTTATTTATCCTCCCCATGGCATACCCATATCATGTACAGATAGATGATGAATGATACAGATAGAAGACAGATGATAGATTTATAGAAATATATCAATAAATATATTGATAGGCAGATGATAGGTATAATTGATGAAATTTCCTGTTGTACTTTTTAGAAAATTTCTCTTTCCACCAGAAAATTAACATTTCTTTATTTGCATCCTCCAAAGCAGAGATGTATAAGAAATAAAACAATCCAAAGGGAAAATATTTGTATAAGACATTACATAAGCCTGTGGGAGAAACCATTTTTATGTGCTAAGACATGTTGTTTGCTACAGAAAAAAGTCAAAATGGACAATACATACAAGTAAGAAAGAGATTTTATAAATATAAATGTCATATCCATCATTTCTTAGTGTCTATATATTGTCAGTTTACAAAAATGTATTTTATTATTTTTAATTCTCAATACTAAATATCCAAATATTTAATTTCCTTTACAATGCATACCAGGTAACCATATTAGAAATACAAATATTATGTCATATTTCAATTGATTAAAAAGAAAATATGGTTCTAATTGTGAATTTTAAAGTACACTAAAGTATGAGAATATGGGCCTTATTATCGAACTATAAGGCATAAGATATGTTTTAGATAATCTTTAACTTTTGACGGGTTCATTCTTAAAAGATTATTATAATTCACTTACTTGCATTCCATGGTTTTAATTTGTATTTCTTCAATACTTCATTGAAAATAATGATATAAAATCAGAGCCTTCTAACTATTAAACAATATATAATGTTACATTCAATTGAGATGTACACCATTGTTTAAAAATCATATAATTATTTGTTTTAGGCACAATTATGGAGTCATTTGGTCTAACTCCCTAATACCATTATGCTGATTAAATGGAACCCTCTCTATACACAAAGTTCAACACACAGAGTAAAAGAACTTTATTAGGTTGTTGGCTAAAATGGTATTCAGCCAACAACTCAATTTAATTTTTAAGTATGCATGTTACATCAACTTCCCACATATCTTTCTATAACAACATCTCCTAATGTGTAATTTTAAATATGTGGACTTACATGTAACTATTATATAAATATTATAACCAAGTTTTTATTACAACTTGACAACAAACATTTATAACGTTTACTCCTGTTCTTGACTTGACTATTGAAATGTAATGATATGAGGACAACTGGAAAGATGGTGGTATGAGCATGGTAGCAGAAATTTCCTCCCAAAACCACACATATTTACGAAAATGCAATAAATACAACTATTCCTAAAAGAGAGACCAGAAGATACATGACAACAGCAAGGCTACAGCTACATATGTGAGGACTCAGTGCCTCACGAAGTGGGTAAGATACAAAGCAGTGACCCAGCGGACCCGAGCACTCCCCCACCACAGTGCACCGACGGGAGGAAATGATTCAGAGCATGGAGAGTGAGGAAGCACAGGCCCGCCAAATAACCAGCCCTGGTGATCTGTGCCAAGAGCACTGACACACATTGCATGGTGTTTTGGAGATTAGAGAAACAGAAGGGCAGGATCTGAGACAGACAAGGCAGCCAGGTATTTTCAGCCAGCTCCCTGGGACAAAAGAAAGGCGTGCACTTTTTTTAAAGTCTTAAAGAGACAAGGACCAACAGTGGAACAAAATCCAGTGCACTCAGCCCAGCAGGCTGGGAGTCCTGGGGAATTTCAGACCCCTTGGCCGGTGGCTGGGCAAAGCAGCCGCGTTGAGGCTTCCCACAGAGATCAGCAGCCTGATAGGCTAGGCTGAGGGTGATGCCACACACAGGCACTTCAGGGGATTATTGCAGATATCTTAAAGGGACTGCTCTAGATGGAAGCACTCCTAAGGCTAAAAAGATGTCACCAGAGAAAATAAAATCATAGCAAAGGAAGAAGACTGTACAAATACTAACTAAAGGCAAAGAATAAAACACCTAGTATATAAAGAATGGAGGAGGAAGAATAGGAAGGGAGAGAAATAAAGAATCATGAGACTGTGTTTACAATAACTTAACAAGAAAGTTAAGTTAGACTGTTAGATAGTAAAGAAGCTACCCATGAAGCTTTGGTAATGACGAATCTAAAGTCAATAATGGCAATAGGAACATATCTATCGATAATCACCCTAAATGTAAATGGACTGAATGCACCAATCAAAAGACACAGAGTTACTGAATGGATAAAAAAGCAAGACCCATCTATATGCTGCTTACAAGAGACTCACCTCAAACCGAAGAATATACACAGACTAAAGGTGAAGGGATGGAAAAAGATATTTCATGCAAACAACAAGGAGAAAAAAGCCAGTCTTGCAGTACTTGTATCAGAAAAAATAGACTTCAAACAAAGAAAGTAGCAAGAGATAAAGAAGGAAATTACCTAATGATAAAGGGGTCAGTCCAACAAAAGGATATAACCATTTTAAATATATAGGCAACCAAAACAGGAGCGCCAACATATGTGAAACAAATACTAACAGAATTAAAGGCAGAAATAGCAATGCATTCATTTTAGGAGAGTTTAACACACCACTCACTCCAAAGGACAGATCAACCAGACAGAAAATAAGTAAAGACACTGAAGCACTGAACAACACATTACAACAGATGGACCTAACAGACATCTACAGAACTCTACACCCAGAAACAACAGGATGCAAATTCTTCTCAAGTGCACATGGAACACTTTCCAGAATAGACCACATACTAGGCCAAAAAAAGAACCTCAGTAATTTCAAAAATATTGAAATCCTACCAACTGACTTCACAGATCAAAAAGGTATAAAACTAGAAATAAATTGTAGAAAGAAAACAAAAAGGCTCACAAATACATGGATACTTAACAGCATTCATCTAAATAATCAATGGGTCAATGACGAAATTAAAGAAGAGCTCAAAGAATATATGGAGACTAATGACAACAATAACACAAAGCCACGACTTCTGTGGGACGCAGCAAAGGCAGTTCTAAGAGGAAAGTGTATGGGAATCCAGGCCTATTTAAAGAAGGAGGAACAATCCCAAATGAATAAAGACGCAATTACTGAAATTAGAAAACAAAGAACAAATGAGGCTCAAAGTCACCAGAAGGAGCGACATAACAAAGATCAGAGAAGAAATAAATAAAATTGAGAAGAATAAAACAATAGAAAAAAATCAATGAAACCAAGAGCTGGTTGTTTGAAAAATAAACAAAAGAGGTAAACCCCTAGCCAGTCTTATTAAGAGAAAAAGAGAATCAACACACATAAACAGAATCAGAAATGAGAAAGGACCCCACAGGAATACAAAGAATTATAACAGAATAGTATGAGAATCTATATGCTAACAAGCTGCAAAACCTAGAAGAAATGGACAACGTCTTAGAAAAATACAACCTTCCAAGACTGACCAAGCAAGAAACAGAAAACCTAAACAGACCAATCACCAGCAACGAAATTGAAGCGGTAATCAAAAAACTACCCAAGAACAAAACCCCCGGGCCAGATGATTCACCTCTGAATTCTACCAGATATATAGAGAGGAACACCCATTCTCCTTAAAGTTTTCCAAAAAATAGAAGAGGAGGGAATACTTTCAAACTCATTCTATGAAGCCAGCATCACTCTAATACCAAAACCTGGTAAAGGCCTCACTAAAAAAGAAAATTACAGACCAATATCCCTGATGAACGTAGATACAAAAATACTCAACAAAATATTAGCAAACCAAATTCAAAAATATATCAAGAGGATAATACACCATGATCAAGTGGGATTCATCTCAGGGATGCAAGGATGGTACAACATTCGAAAATCCATCAACATCATCCACCACATCAACAAAAAGAAGAACAAAAACCACATGATGATCTCCATATTTGCTGAAAAAGCATTTAACAAAATTCAACATCCATTCATGATAAATCTCTCAACAAAACGGGTATAGAGGGCAAGTACCTCAACATAATAAAGGCCATATATGACAAACCCACAGTTAACATCATACGTAACAGTGAGAAACTGAAAGCTTTTCATATAAGATCGATCAGGAACAAGACAGCGTTGCCCACTCTAACCACGGTTATTCAACCTAGAACTGGAAGTCCTAGCCATGATGATCAGACAAAAGAAAGAAATACAAGGCATCCAGATTGGTAAAGAAGAAGTCAAATTGTCACTATTTGCAGATGACATGATATTGAACATAAAAAACCCTAAAGACTCCACTCCAAAACTACTAGAACTAATATTTGAATTCAGCAAAGCTGCAGGATACAAACTTAACACACAGAAATCTGTTTCCTTGCTATATGCCTAACAGAAAGAGAAATGAAGAAAACAATTCCATTCACAATTGCATCAAAAAGAATAAAATACGTAGGAATAAACGTAATGAAGGAAGTGAAGACCTATACCCTGAAAACTACAAGACACTTCTAAGAGAAATTAAAGAAGACACTAACAAATGGAAATTCACCCAATGCTCTTGGCTAGGAAGAATAAATATTGTCAAAATGGCTATACTACCTAAAGCAGTCTACAGATTCAATGCAATCCCTGTCAAAATACCAACAGCTTTCTTCAATGAACTGGAACAAATAATTCTAAAATTCATATGGAACCACAAAAGACGCCGAATAGCCAAATCAATCCTGAGAAGGAGGAATAAAACAGGGGGAATTATGCTACCTGACTTCAAGCTCTACTACAAAGCCACAGTAATCAGGACAATTTCGTATTGGCACAAAAACAGACCCACAGATCAGTGGAAGAGAATAGAAAATCCAAACATTAACCGAAACATATACAGTCAATTAATGTATGATAAAGGAGCCTTGCATATAAAATGGGGAGGTGACAGCCTCTTCAGCAGCTGGTGTTGGAAAAACTGGACAGCTACATGTAAGAGAATGAAACGGGACTACTGCCTAACCCCATACACAATAGTAAACTCAAAATGGATCAAAGACGTGAATGTAAGTCATGAAACCATAAATCTCTTAGAAAAAGACATAAGCAAAAATCTCCTGGATATAAACATGAGTGACTTCTTCATGAAAATATCTCCGTGGGCAAGGGAAACAAAAGCAAAAATGAACAAGTGGGACTATATCAAGCTGAAAAGCTTCTGTACAGCAAAGGACACCATCAGTAGAACAAAAATACATCCTACAGTATGGTAGAATATATTCATAAATGACATATCCAATAAGGGGTTGACATTCAAAATATAGAAAGATCTCACGCACCTCAACCAACATAAATTAAATAATCCAATTAAGAAATGGGCCGAGGACATGAATAGACACTTCTCCAAAGAAGAAATTCAGATGGCCAACAGGCACATGAAAAGATGCTCCACATCACTAATCATCAGAGAAATGCAGATTAAAACCACAATGAGATATCACCTCACACCAGTAAGGATGGTCAACATCCAAAACAGAAACAACAAATGTTGGCAAGGATGTCGAGAAATGGGAACCCTCCTACACTGCTGGTGGGAATGTAAATTAGTTCAACCATTGTGGAAAGCAGTATTTAGGTTCCTCAAAAAACTCAAAATAGAAATACCACTTGACCCGGGAATCCCACTCCTAGGAATTTACCCCAAGAATGAAGCAGCCCAGTTTGAAAAAGACATATGCACTCCTATGTTTATTGCAGCACTCTTTCCAATAGCCAAGAAATGGAAGCACCGTAAGTGTCCATCAGTAGATGAATTGATAAAGAAGAGGTGGTACATATACACAATGGAATATTATTCAGCCATAAGGAGAAAACAAATCCTACCATTTGAAACAATATAGAAGGGGCTAGAATGTATTATGCTCAGTGAAATAACATATGTTGAAAAACACAAGTATCAAATGATTTCACTCATATGAGGAGCATAAGAGCAAAGAACAAAACTGAAAGAAAAAAAAAGCAGTAGGCTCACAGAACCCAAGAATGGACTAGTAGTTACTAAAGGGAAAGGGACTGGGGAGGATGGGCAGGAAGGGAGGGAAAAGGGGGAAAAAGAGTCATTACGAGTAATGTTGGGGGGCCACGGGGAGGGCTGTACAACTCAGAGAATACAAGAAGTGATTTTATACCATCTCACTACACTTATGGACAGTGCCGGTAATGGGTTTGGTGGGGGGGACCTGATGAAGTGGGTATTTTAGTAACCATAATATTGCACATATAATTATAGATTAATAAATAAAAAGAAATGTAATGATATATTTTGAACTTAAAATATGTTATGCTTCACCAGTTTCTTTCTTCATTGGCTTAATTATGTACCTTGGAAAACTGTGCTTAATATATATTTATTTGCATAATTTATATATATATGTATATATATTGCTTTAGTTTTTTGCTTTAAAATTATACTTGGAGGAAACATTCTGGATATGAGGATAATTGATATAAAAACAAACAAATTAAGAATCAAACAATGTCAATAAGGGGGACATTAATTTTTATATTAATGAAATTCAAGTCACATTTTATTTAATTTCATTATTAAATAAAAAATAGAATTAAAGCTTGTTTTATGACAACAAAGCATTGAGAGGAAGAATAATCTTTAATAGTTTATATTTTGCTTTTAAAGCCATTTATTGCATAAATGCTTACATAAAATAATAAATTAAAAAACTATGCCCTTAAGAACATTTTCCTGAATATAAAACTTGTCTAAGTGTGGTTAATATTTAAAGAAAGGTAATAGCATATAATCATCTTTCTATAAAATAATTCTTTAGAGTCCTAGCATCATTTGGCTTGGTAATCATGCTCTCTAGGGACCATTACCCAAGTCTGTGGTTTATAACTCTATAATCATACAACATCCTCGCTAATAATATTACTACCTCTCTTTTATAAATTGTCTTAGTGTAGCTTTGGTTAGAATCAGCTTCTGTAGTATGTGGGTTTATATTGTTGTCACTGCACATTAAAAAATAAAACAAGATGAAGAAAAAATCAGATTGATTAGGAAGACTTGTAAATTCCAGATAATTCTCTTTATTTCAGAGGCCAGAAAGAAGGGTTCATGTGTGCTATGACTTACTGTTCCTCAATCTCACTCTTACATGCTTCTTTCCTCCCTGCTTTTTCTCTATTATATCTTTATGTGTTTAAATTTCCTCTCATTCTCCCTTAATGCAGATACTCTTTGTCAAATGATAGACAGAATTGCCCTTTGCAGCATCCAATTTGCTCTTTTCAGTTCATGAATGTAACAAGAGTGGTTGGGGATGTGTGGAATATGTTCACAGCCTGCAACAAAAAACTTTTGAAGCTGAAATCAGTCAAGCGGAGAAAAAAAGTGGAATAAACCCATTGATTGCATTCAAGAAATCATCTACTTTTGCTCATTCATGTCTTCTGCAACCCGGCTTAACAAGGGACCCCATCAAACATCTCTGGTCCAGAAATTGCCTCGCTCCACCCACCCTTGTAATCACCTATTGATGTAGAGATAGACTACCTCCCTCCACTCCTTGGAAACACCTATTGATATGGAGAGGTCAGGAGAGAGATTCTGGAAATATTGCAAAATTTCAATTTTACCCACAATGAACAAAGAGAACAAACTCCTGGCTACCAGCTCCAATAGAAGTGTCAGTTTAAAAGAAGTGACTGATCTGTCTGTAGGTGTTAATCACTTACCGTCTCTTTAATCCAAAAGAATAAGTTACATGATTCTCCACCACAGAATATTGATTAGTTTAAGTGTGCTGGTGTTATTAAGTCACTAGGTTTGTACACTGCTGCAGTCCTTTACAAATTTGAGAATTTACTTGTCATACTAAAGGTGGTGAGTAATGTTATCTATTTTTATTTTTATTGTTATCATAGTTTTATTGCCATATCTATCTGACTGCATCACATTCTTTGTTGACAGGTGGAACTGAAGGTTGGCAGCTCCATGTGTTTAAAAATGTGAGTGAAGGATTGGATTAAAGATGGCAGCATGAGAGGTGAGACAGAGGCTGCCTCCTAAGACTGCATATAAAATGAAAATATACTAACACAACTAATCTTGAAAGAGCAACAGGAAAGAGGACTTCAACAAACTGCGTACACCTGGAGATAAGAGCAGACCTCCACGGAAAAGGGTAACGTACTAAAGCTGTGGTCCTGTGGGATCCAAGCCCTTCCCCCATCCCAGTTCACCAGCAGGAGGAAGAGGAATGGAGTAGGGAGGGAGTGGAGATCTGGGACTGCTGAATACCTAGCTCTGGTGATCTGCTCTGGGAGCACAAACCTACATGGTGCTTGCATGATACTCTCATAATTAGGGGGTTGGAAAGCTAAGACAGGCAGAATTCCTGGAGAGACTAAGATTCCAGCTGCTTGGGGAAAGCAGGGATACATATTCAGCTGCACTGGGACAAAAGAAAGGCAGGCAGTCTGAGAGACTTCCTAACAAAGAAGCCCTTGGC
This sequence comes from Smutsia gigantea, assembly GCA_032199065.1. Lineage (NCBI taxonomy): Eukaryota > Metazoa > Chordata > Mammalia > Pholidota > Manidae > Smutsia > Smutsia gigantea. The sequence continues at coordinate 119,387 of JAVSCE010005808.1, read as the reverse complement.
AAGAGGGCTGCTAAAGGGGCAAGGATTGCACAGAGGTTACTGCTCAGGAGAAAGGACAAGTAGACAAAATTGTCTGGGTGCACTCTGCCCATCAGATTGAGGGCTTTCACGATCTTCAGGTGCTCCAGCTCGTGGCTACTTACACAGCTCCAAGAACCCATTCTGTGAGAGGCAGACTTGTGCGCCTTCCTTCTGGCCAGCCCCACCGGGCTTGCAAAGCGGGAAATCCTTCCCTGGTGTTAGGCCAGCCAGAGGGAAGATCTGTCTACAGCAACTAAAAACACAAAGCACAGAGGCTTATACCTGTGTGCTCAGCCCACTGGGCCAGGCAGTGGAGACAGGCATAGCAGCCAGGAACCAGCAAACACCCCTTTCCTCCCCGGAAGCACCAATACCACTCCCCTACAATCCCTGCATTGTTCCAGGGGTTGAGCAGCTCCAGAGAGTAGAGCTTCTGGGCACTAGAGGGCTCCATACACAAATATGAAATGACAAAGGAACCTGGTACAGAGTAAAATTATGAACACAGCTCCTGAGAAAGATTTAAGTGATATGGACCTTATGACTCTCCCTGAAATGGAGTTCAAAATAAAAATCATTAACATGCTCAGGGAGGTACGGAAAGATATTCAAGAACTTAGGAATGAATTACGGTCAGAGATCCAATCATTGAAGAGCACAATGGATGATAATAAAAGCAGATTGGATACGGGGAGGAGACAATAAATGAAACAGAAGCTAGGGAAGAGGAATACAAAGAAGCTGAGACACAGAGAGAAAAGAAGGATCTCTAAGAATGAAAGAATATTGAGAGAACTGTGTCGCATTTATAGGGGTACCAGAAGAAGAAGAGAGATAAAAAGGGATAGAAGTATCTTTGAGGAGCTGATTGCTGAAAACTTCCCCAATCTGGGGAAGGAGATAGTCTCTCAGGCAATGGAGATGCACAGATCTCCCAACACAAGGGACCCAAGGAAGACAACATCAAGACATATAGTAATTAAAACAGCAAAGATCAAGGATAAGGAAAGACTCTTAAAAGCAGCCAGAGAGAGAAATAAGATCACATACAAAGGAAATCCCATAAGGCTCTCATCAAATTTCTCAACAGAAACTTTACAGTCCAGAAAGGAGTGGCATGATGTATTTAATGCAATGAACCAGAAGGGCCTTGAACCAAGATTACTTTATCAGGAAAGATTATCATTTAAATTTGAAGGACGGACAAAACAATTTCCAGATAAGCAAAAGCTGAGAGAATTTACTTCCCCCAAACCATCACTACAGTGTATTTTGGAGAAACTGCTATAGATGGAAGTGTTCCTACAGTTTAATAGCTGTCACCAGAGGTAAAAAAACCACAGTAAAGAAAATAGAACAGCTAATTACGAAGAAAATGCAATATTAATTTAACTACCCCAAAGTCAATCAAGAGATAGATAGAGTACAGAATATGATACCTAATATATAAAGAATGGCAGAGGAAGAAAAAGGAGGAGAAAAGAAAAACAAATAAAGAACCTTTAGACTGTGTTTGTAATAGCATATTAAGTGAATTGTTACACTCTTAGATAGTGATGAAGTTAACCTTGAACCTTTGGTAACCACGAATCTGAAGCCTGCAATGCCAATAAGTACATACCTCTCCATAATCACCCTAAATGTAAATGGACACAATGTGTCAGTCAAAAGATATAGAGTCACTGAATGGAAAACAAAAGAAGACCATCTATATGCTGCCTTCAAGAGACTCACTTTAAACCCAAAGACATACACCCACTAAAACTGAAGGGATGGAGAAAGACACTTCATGCAACTAATAGGGAGAAAAAAGCAGGAGTTGCAGTACTTATATGAGACAAAATAGACTTCAAAACAAAGAAAGTCACAAGAGACAAAATGGACATTATATAATGATAAAAGGGTCAATCCAACAAGAAGATATAACCATTATAAATATCTATTCACCAAAGGAGCTCCTACATATGTTAAATAAATACTAACAGAATTAAAGGGGGAAATTGGATGCAATGCATTAATTCTAGGAGACTTCAACACTCCACTCATTTTGAAGGACAGATTAACCAGACAGAAAATAAGTAAGGAGACAGAGGCCTGAACAACACATTGGAACAGATGGACCTAGCAGGCAGCTACAGATCTCTAAACCCAAAAGCAAGAGAATACACATACTTCTCAGGTGCACATGGAGCATTTTCAAGAATAGATCATTCACTAGGTCACAAAAAGAGCCTCGGTAAATTCAAAAAGATTGAAATTGTACCAACCAGCTTCTCATACCACCAAGGAATGAAACAAGAAATGAATTACGCAAAGAAAATGAAAAATCCCACAAACACATGGAGGATTAATAACATGCTCCTAAATAATCAAAGGATCAAAGACCAAATAAAAACAGTGATCAAGCAATATATGGAGACACATGACAACAATAATTCAACACCGCAAAATCTGTGGGATGCAGCAAAGGCTCTTCTAAGAGGAAAGTATATTGCCATACAGGCCTATCTCAGGAAAGAGGAACATTCCCATATGAGCAGTCTAAACTCACAACGAAACCAGAAAAAGAAGAACAAATGAGACCCAAAGTCAGTAGAAGGAGATATAATAAAGATTAGAGAATAAATAAATAAAATCAAGAAGAATAAAACAATAGAAAGGATCAGTGAAAGCAAGAGCTGGTTCTTTGAGAAAATAAACAAAATAGATAAACCCCTAGCCAGACTTATCAAGAAAAAAGAGAGTCTACTCACATAAACAGAAACAGAAATGAGAAAGGAAAAATCACTACAGACAGCACAGAAATACAAAGAACTACTAGAGAATACTATGAAAAATTATATGCTAACAAACTGGATAACCTAGAAGAAATGGACAACTTTCTAGAAAAATACAACCTTCCAAGGCTGACCCAGAAAGAAACAAAATCTCAACAGAGCAATTACCAGCAACGAAATTGAACTGGTAATCAAAAACCTACCTAAGAAGAAAACACCTGGACCAGATGGCTTCACCACTGAATTTTATCAAACATTTAGTGAGACCTAATACCCATCGTGCTTAATTTCCCAAGGAGTACAAGAAAAGGGAATACTTCCAAACTCATTCTATGACGCCAGTATCACTCTAATACCAAAGCAGGCAAAGGCATCACAAAAAGAAAACTACAGACCAATATCCATGATGAACATACGTGCAAAAATACTCAACAAAATATAAGCAAAATAAATTCAAAAATACGTAGAAAAGATCATCCATCATAATCAAGTAGGATTTATTCCAGAGATGCAAGGATGGTACAACTTACGAAAATACATGAACATTATCCACCACATCAAAAAAAAGGACAAAAACCACATGATCATCTCCATAGATGCTGAAAAAGCACTTGACAAAATTCAAAACCCATTCATGATAAAACCTCTCAACAAAATGGGTACAGAGTGCAAGTACCTCAACATAATAAAGGCCATATATGACAAACCCACAACCGACATTATACTTAAGAGCAAAAAGCTTAAAGCTTTTTCTTTAAGACTGGGAACAAGACAAGGATGTCCACTCTCCCCACTTCTATTCAACAGAGTACTGGAGGTCCATGCTAGAGCAATCAGACAACACAAAGAAATAAAAGGCATCTATATTGACAGGGAAGAAGTTAAACTGTCCCTATTTGCAGATGACATGAAACTGTACATAAAAAACCATAAAAATCTACTCCAAAACTACTAGATCTAATATCTGAATTCAGCAAAGTTGGAGGATAAAAAATAAATACGCAGAAATCAATGCATTCCTATACACTAAAATGACCTAGCAGAGAGAGAAATCAGGAAATCATTTCCATTCAAACTTCCATCAAAAAGAATAAAATACCTAGGAGTAAACCTAACCAAGGAAGTGAAAGACCTATACTCTGAAAACTAAAAGACACTCATGAGAAAAATCAAAGAAGATACCAATAAATAGAAACACAACCCATGCTCATGGATAGGAAGAATTAATATTGTCAAAATGGCCATCCTGCCTAAAGCAATCTACAGATTCAATACAATTCCTATCATAATACCAACAGCATTTTTCGATGAACGAGAGAAAATCATTCTAAAATTCATATGGAACCATAGAAGACCCTGAATAGCCAAAGCAATCCTGAGAGGGAAGAATAAAACAGGGGGGATTATGCTCACCAACTTCAAGCTTTACTGCAAAGCCACAGTACTCAAGACAATTTGGTACTGGCACAAGAACAGACCCATAGACCAATGGAACAGACTAGACAGCCCTGATTTAAACCCCACCATATATGGTCAATTAATGTTTGATAAAGGAACCATGGACATACAATGGGGAAATGACAACCTCTTAACAGCTGGTGCTGGCAAAACTGGACAGTTACATGCAAGAGAATGAAACTGGATTATTGTTTAACCCCATACACAAAAGTAAACTCTAAATGGATCAAGGACCTGAATGTGAGTCATGAAACCATAAAACTCTTAGAAGACAACATAGGCAAAAATCTCCTGAATCTAAGCATGAGCGACTTCTTCCTGAACGCATCTCCTTGAGGAAGGGAAGCAAAAGCAAAAATGAATTCATGGGATTACATCAAAGTAAAAATTCCTGTACGGCAAAGGACACCATCAACAGAACAAAAAGGCATCCTACAGCATGGGAGAATATATTTGTAAATGATATATCCAACAAGGGGTTAACATCCAAAATATATAAAGAACTTATACACCTCTACACCCAAAAAGCAAATAACCCGATTAAAAAATGGGCAGAGGATATGAAGAGACAGCTCTCCAAAGTAGAAATTCAGTTGTTCAACAGACCCATGAAAAGATGCTCCATATCACTAATCATCAGGGAATTGCAAATTCAAACCACAATGAGATATCACCTCACACCATTAAGTATGGCCACCATCCAAAAGTCTAAGAAAAACAAATGCTGGTGAAGATGCAGGGAAAGTGGAACCCTCCTACACTGCTGGTGGGAATGTAAGCTAGTTCTACCATTGTGGAAAACAATATGGAGGTTCCTCAAAAAACAAAAATACAAATACCATTTGACCCGGGAATCCCACTCCTTGGAATTTACCCAAAGAATACAACTTCTCAGATTCAAAAAGACATAGGCACCCCTGTGTTTATTGTAGCACTTTTTACAGTAGCCAAAATATCGAAGCAACCTAAGTGTCCATCAGTAGATGAATGGATAAAGAAGAGGTGGTAAATATACACAATGGAATACTATTCAGCCATAAGAAGGAAAGAAATCCTGCCATTTGCAACAACATGGATGGAGCTGGAGGTTATTATGCTCAGTGAAATAAGTCAGGTGGAGAAAGACAAGTACCAAGTGATTTCCCTCATTTGTGGAGTATAACAATGAAGCGAAACTGAAGGAACAAAATAGTGGCAGACTTAGAGACCGCAAGAAGGAACTCGTGGTTACCAAAGGGGAAGGGTGTGGGAGGGTGGGTTTGGAAGGTGGAAGAAGGGGATTGTGGGGTATTATGTTTATTACGCATGGTGTGGGGAATCATGGGGAAATCAGTGTAGCACAGAGAAGGCAAAGAGTGAATCTGTTTCATCTTACTACACTGAGGGACAGTGACTAAACTGGGGTATGAGTGGGGACTTGATAATATGGGTAAATGTAGTAACCACATTGTTTTTTCATGTGAAACCTTCATAAGAGTGTATATCAATAATACCTTAATAAAAAAATGTGAGTGAAATAATTCTTGAGTAAAAACACTATATAAATTTATGTCACTCAACTTCATTTGGCCCATTTGTTTGTACAAAAAGCATGCAAACCTTCAGATGCAGATACCCTTAGCAGATAAAAGCCAGCTAAGCATGCATATCATTACTCTTTAAATAGTGGCACCCTCCTGGTAAACTTATGATAGTGAAGGGCCACCCCTTTGCCTTGTCCAAGTGACATATTTTATCAGACCTGTGTTCTGCCAATCATAACCAGAAGAGTGTATAATACATAAGTCACAATATAAATTTCATCACTTACAAAAGGTTACTAGTGCCTGGGAGCCTTATATAGGGAATCACATTCTTAGCATCCACATACTAAGGAACTGAGGACAATAGGAGGATATAGGTAATGAATATTATTGTTTTTTTCTTTTTCCCCTTGTGCTGTATTTTTTAACCTAGACATGATGATACATGATGAGATATCCCCTCCCTTGAAAGCATCTGGGGCAAGTCTAAATGCTCTAGACCCAGTGTATTTCATCATCAGATTGCACAAATTCTAAATTCTGACTTTGGATGTCTTTTTTATTGAAATATAGTTGTTATTCAATATTATATTTGTTATAAGTATAAAACACCATTGTTCAGCAATTACACACATTATTAAATCCTCACCCCAGCTATTGCCATTACTATCTGTCAGCATATAAAGATGTTACAGAACCACTGACTATATCTTCCTTGCTGCACTTCCATTCCCATTCCCAACATATATTACAATCGAGATTTTTGTGTCCCTTTACCCTCTTACCCACCCCAACCTCTCCCGCATGGTAATCATGAGTCTGTGTCTATGACTTTGGAATTTTTTTGTGTGTTTTTATGATATATTTCAATACCCCTAATTGACTCATATTAAATTTATCTTACCTCTCAGTTTCTTGGTTTTATTAACTATTAAATTGAAGGGTGATTTTTGATTGAGACCTGTGGAGAGTTGTTATTGTAAGTCTGGGAATCTTAAACTTTCTGTTTTAGCTGGCTTCCTCTGCCAACAGTCCATCAGGGAAGGTGGGGATACAGCCTTGTGACATCCAGAAGCAGAGAGAAGTGCAGCTCCCCTTCCTGGTCCCTTTGACAGGTAGGGGAAGTGGGGATCCTCATTACTGCCGGGCATGGGTAGTATTTTTAGGTCTCCACTGGCCTCTGCCGATATCACAATGGGTGGAAGCGTAGAAGAACCTGTCAATATTCTCCAAAATGACCTCCACTGACACACTGTGGAGGTGGGGGAGAGTGCTCTTATTGCTGCTGGACAGTGAGGTAGTTTGACCCTCCACAAAGCCTTCCTTTTCTAAAACCACCCCAGTGAGGAGAGGAAAGGATGTCTTGTCACAGCCACAAGAAGATGGATATCCACTGATATCACAGGGGGGTATTGCTGGTGACCATACAGTAAGGATGGATGTCCTGGCTTTCTGTTCAGCGTCTCTGACCTCAGCCCAGAGGAGGCATCGTGAGCCTCATTAGGGCTTCCTGGCATTGCAGTCTAGTCTCTCCTTTCAGCCATTACTGGTACAACTGGGGATAAATGGCCACAGTATTTTCTGTGTGTTTGGCTGCAGTAGAGAAGTTATTGTCTGTCTCTGGGCTGTTCTTTTCTTGGTGTTTTTCTACAAAAGCAGGATTTGAATTTATTTCATTTTATTTTGTCTGTACCCAGTGGTGTCTTGAGGTTGCCAGCTCCACACTTGGAATATGTAAGACAGAAGGAAAACCCAGAGAATTTGCCACTCTATTTCTCCTTGGGTCTCAAGTTCTCTAGCTAGTCTCCTTCTTTCCATCTTTCAAAGTCTTCTTGATTTTTTTGCATTTACAGTGCCCAGAATTTTTAGTAGTACTTACTGGGGGAAATAAAGAAAAATACGTTTATTCCATCTTATAAGCAATAGTTCCACAATGATCACTCTGAATACTAAACCTACTTGATTTCCAGAGTAATTCCTACTTGGTCACAATTTATTATTCTTTTATTTATTGCAGTATTTTATTTGCTAATATTTAATCCATAATATTTTTGTATTTATGATGAGTACTAGTCTACAGTTTTCTTTTCTTGTAATGTTATTTTCTAGTTTTGGTATCATGTAATCCTAGCCTTAAAAAATGAGTTAGGAAGTCTTCCATCCTAGTCTACTTTCAAAAAGGTTTTTGTAAAATTGGTATTTTTTCTTCTTTAAACATTTGAAAGTGACTCATAATATTTTGTGCAAAAATTTTTATTAGAATGAAATTCTATAATTGACATAGAGCTATTCAACTCTCTTTTCTTGAGAAAGTTTTGGGAATTTGTAAATTTCCGAAAAAGTATGCATTTCTTCTAACTTGTCAATTTGATTGGCATAATACATTTTACAACAGCCCCTAAATATCCTTATAACAATAACTGAAATATTTGTAATGGTGTCTGTAATGCTTAACCTCAAACTGTGAAAGATAGTAATTATTGTTATTTGAAGCTAAAAGTTTTTTCAGTATACCTCATGTTGCAGTAGTTAATATGTAAGTGTGGCTTGCAGGTATATTTAAGACATACTCGGTCAAATAGATTTACAATGTTCTCCTGGTTAGCCTCTCAGAAGTGCTCACAAACATGCTCCAGAGAAAACGATCTCTCTCCTTGTCTCCATCTGATGCTTAGTATAACAGTCATCTCAACAAAAATACTGTCTCACTTAAAACCTACAGAATAACTTCCTGTGTTATATGTGTCTAAAGAGAAAAAAAGATTATGGCAAAGGACAAAGTAAAAATAAGTGTTTTTATTTCTCTAGGCACCGAAATAACATTTATACTAATAAAATTGACATTTTAACAATTTTCTAAAATTCTTTAAATGAATAATTGTGGTTCAAAAGTCACTACAGAATCTGTACACTAACATTGGGGAAAATTAGTTACAGACATAGGATTTTCAAAGACACACAAAAAGGTTGCACAATAGTAATAATCAGGTAACAGGAAATGAGAGGACAACGACCCACCTGTACCTTTCAGTTCAATTATTTTAGTTTTTGTAAATTAACAAATGTTGTCTATTAATTTGAAAAAATTAGACTATGTGACTATATATGCAAAAACAACCCAAAATTACACAACCTCCATATAATTCCCTTGTTAAATATTTGGTGTATCTTATTGTAGATTAGAGATGGATAGATGAGAGAGAGATACCTGTATATATTGTATTACTCCACACCTATCTATTGAGATAATGGTGTGTTTTCTCTTTTTGTCCTTTTATTTGATCAACTCATAACATATTTTCTCTTACTAAATCTTTTATGTATATTTTTCTCTGCCCCAAGATGGTTTATCTTCACATCTATTCACAACCATATTCAGTGTTTCCAGACATCTTTATTTATTTCACATCATTAGATCTTCAAATCTTTAGTTTTTATCTTTGTGAGAGTCATCGTCTGTTTGAAAAGGAAGACTGCTATCAGTATTTGATCAATATCATATTAGACTTCCCACAACTTTTCTTTGTAAAAAGTTAGAGTACTTTTAGAGTAACTTCTTTTTTCATATCATCTAAAAGAAAAAAAATCAATATGGCACATCTCTTCCTACATCTGATTAATATTCTTTATTTTGTTCTTATTTGTTATTCATAATATGTTCAAATAACCAAGCATCATTTTTTAAAAACTTAAACTTTCTTCTCAACATGGTCCTACTCTTTCTTTAACATGTAGGCATGTTAAAAATATTTGCTCCATCAGTGTGTCTTTCTGCATTTTTATTTATCTCTCCTGCTGTCAAGTTCTGCATATCTCTACATTATGGCTCTAGACATCAATGTTCTAGAACCTTAGGATTCATTGATTTTTAAAAAATTTTGCCAGTAAGAAGTGATATATAATTTGACTGAACAGTAGATTTTTATCTGGTTTATATGCAACAGGTAACGCTTACAGATACAGCAACAAGGATATCTTTCAGTATGTGAATGGGTAAATTTTGGTATGTCTACACAATGAAATATTATATGCACCAAAAAGAAATGAGATATCCAGACTTGAGAAGACATAGAGGAATCTTAAATGCATATTTGTAAGTGAAGGAACACAGTGTGAAAATGCTACATACTGTGTGACCCGAACAATATGACATTATGGGAAAACAAAAACAATGGAGATAGCAAAAATATCAGTGGTTCCCTGGGGCTAGGGGTACAGAAGGGAGGAAGCAGGGAGAGGGGAAATGTAGGGATTTTTAGGCCAGGGAAATTATTCTGTATGATACCACAATTCTGGATATGTGCCATTATATTTTCAAAATTCATAGAATATACAACACAAAGAGTGAAATCAATATAATCTATGGACTTTGGTTGATCATAAAAGGATAATAAATATTCCTCTAAATAGGCATAAATAATTTGGACATACCATAATGAAGAACATGGCATAAATAATATTGGCATATCAAAACGAATAATCCTTATAAAATGATTTATTTATATATTTTACAAATATTAAAGTAAAGAGAAAGTTAAAAAAAATAAGAGTAAACTGAAAAATAGAATTGAATTTGTAGAGATTGAGGTCCATCTTTAAAGATGATAATTCTTTTCTTCTTTAACTTTATTGATGTATAATACAGAAATTAAGTTGTATAAATTTAAAATTTATGTGATGATTTGTTGATGTATACAAATATATAGATTATACAAATAATCACACAATAGAAAATAGTTAACACATCCATCACCTCACGTTAGTACTTGTTTGGGTATGTGATGAGAACTTTTAAGATCTGCCATCTCAGCAAATTCCAAATATATATACAGTATTATTAACCATAATCATCATTGTTTGGACCACAAACTCCAAGATACCAATTCTTAACAGGGTTAAGGGAATGTTGGATTTCACATGACTATGTTATCTAACAAAAACATACATAAAGCATCCTGAAGAGAGGCAAAAATATACCAAACCTCAAATTGTCAGTGTGCATTTCATAGACAATGTATTACACTCTATAAAAACATAACAAAACATAGAGAGAAATAAAAGCATAATATTTAAAATAAATAAATAAAAGATTACCATCAATGTAGAAAGAGACCCATAGCAATGCAAATATTGGCATTTAAACAAGGGCTTTACATTTCTATAGAGAATAATAAAAAGGTTATTGGCTGAAAAATTCTAAACTTAATGAAGCAATGACAAGTGACAGACTCAAAAGTCACTAGCAACACTTCATGAGATAAAGACAAAGAAATCCAGTAAAACACATGATAAAACTGATGAAAACCAAAGACAAGGAGGAAATATAACAAACAGCCCATGCAAACACACAGATTACCATCAAATGGCAACTATAATAATGGCACCTAATATCCCCACAAATGAACTGAAGAATGAAGAAAATGAACTCTCTTCAGAATGCTAAAAGAAAATGAATACAAACTCAGAATCCTATTATATACTGTGGGGAGCGATAAATCAGTCAGACTCCATTTTGTTATAAGACTCCATCTTGTTGTAGTTAGGTTTCAATTTAAGTCTTAAGTTTCGGTTACTCCTTCACCACACCTTCCTGCCTAGTGTTCTCATTTAGGTCCACTGCTGATGTCAGGGACAGCTGTGCATGCACACAACTCGGTGCGTGACTGAACCATACAAGATAACTTGTTAGCATAGTGGGCAACCAATCAGAAAAGACCACAACCTGTAATGTCTATATATTCTCTGCTCTAACCTGCAATATATGAGACTTGATCAGAAAGCCTGTCTTATCTCCATTCTCTCTGTCTTTTGTCCCTCCTCATTCGTGCACCCCCTCCTTAGGTCGCAGTTGGCGAACCCCGCGGCCGGGGGTTTTATGTTTGCTGACCTGCAGGTCCGGTCAAGTGGTGCCCAATGTGGGGCTCGAGGCATGGGGGAGACTGTGACGAACACCACTCTGGAAGGGCTGGACAGCCGATGATCCTGAGGTCACCGTGAGAGAGTTTTGGTGGCCACAGATCTTCTCTTTGAGACACTCTGTATTCTGGCAGCCACAGATCTACCCGCTCTGTGAGACATGCCTGAGAGGTAAGTGAACGGCGCAATCATGGGACAGACATTGAGGAAAAAAGACATCTTTATCAGAGGGCTCAAAGACTCACTCAAGACACATGAGGGATTAGGGTTAAGAAAAAAGACTTAGTAAGGTTTTTTATTTTTCTTGAAGATGCCTGTCCTTGGTTAAGCTTCACTCTGTAATGTAAAAGTTTTTTTAAGTAATCTAGCATAATTGCTAAAGAGTGTGTAAACAAGTGTAACAAAAAATATCTTAAAAATAATAACAGTATATTAATGTATAACTGTATACCTGCAAACAGCCTGAGAATTTTTGTGGTAACCAAAATTCTTAGAGTTTTGCTAAATTATATGAAGAAGTTTTGTGCTCAGTAAAAATTGTGCTGTAACTTCTGGGAAGATGGCGGTGTGAGCAGGGCGGCAGAAATCTCCTCCCAACACTATATTTATCTACGAAAACACAGAAAATACATCTATTCCTAAAAGAGAGATGAGAATACACAGGAAAGCGCACAGCATGCAGCTACACACAAGAGGACTTGGCACCCCAAGAGGCGGATAAGATACGGAGCTGCGACCCGGCGGGACCCGAGCACTCCCCCACTAGAGCGCACCGGCGGGAGGAGAGGATTCAGAGCCGGGAGGGAGTGGAAGTACACCCGCGAAGTAGCCAGGCCCGGTGATCTGCGCGGGGAGCACTGACCCACATTGCGTAGTGCAGCGGAGATTGGAGAGACAGAGGGGCAGAATCTGAGCAGGGAATGCACCAGGGTGCTTGCAGCCGGCTCCCAGGAAGGAAAAAAAAAAAGCGCGCGGTTTCTTCAGCAGTCTTAAAGAGACAGGAGCCCAGCAGAGGAGCCGGATCGCCCCAGCACACTCAGCCCAGCAGGCTGGGAGTCCTGGGGAGTTTCAGATGCCTTAGCTGGTGACTGAGGAAGCGTAACCATACTTAACACTTCTCACTGAGATAAACAGTCTCCTATTCGTTCCCACCCCGGGCAGAGCGATAAAAGGCCCTGTGGAGCGGCACAGTCACAGCTGTGGAATAGTGGGGCAATAGTGCCACCTAGAGCATTCCCACAGAATCTACGTCCGCTGGGCATTTTTTTTGTTTTTTTGTTTTGTTTTGTTTTTTTGTTTGTTTTTGGGTATTTTTTCTTTCTTTTTTTCTTTATTTCTTTCTTCCTTTCTTTCTTTTTTTTCTTTTTTTTTCTTCGCTTTTTAAAGTATTAAAGAGCCCAGCTGACATACGTGGCAACTATCAGTGACCAATTATATAGCCATGAAAAGACAGAGGAATATGGTTCAGACCAAAATCAACCAGACAACCCCAGAGAGGGAGTCTGAAGGGATGGAAATGCACAGCCTCCCTGAAAAAGAATTCAGAATAAAAGTCATAACCATGCTGATGGACATACAGAGAAATGTGCAAGAGCTGAGGGAGGAAGTGAGGGAACTGAGGAAAGACAATACAGAAATCAGACAAGCGATTGACGGGCTTAACAGCAGAATGGATGAGATTCAAGAGACTGTTAATGGTATAGAAAACAGAGAACAGGAGTACAGAGCAGCTGAGGCAGAGAGAGATAAAAGGATTTCTAGGAATGAAAGAATATTAAGAGAACTGTGTGACCAATCGAAATGGAACAATATTTGCATTATAGGAGTACCAGAGGAAGAAGAGAGAGAAAAAGGGATAGAAAGTATCTTTGAAGAAATAATTGCTGAAAACTTTCCCTCGCTGGGGAAGGAAGTAGTCTCGCAGTCCACCAAAGCTCATAGATCTCCCAACACAAGGGACCCAAGGAAGACAACACCAAGACACATAATAATTAAGATGGCAAAGATCAAAGATAAAGACAGGGTATTAAGGACAGCTAGAGAGAGGAAAAAGATCACCTACAAAGGAAAAAAATCAGACTATCATCAGACTTCTCAACAGAAACCTTACAGGCCAGAAGAGAATGGCATATATTTAACGTTATGAAACAGAAGGGCCTCGAACCAAGAATACTGTATCCAGCACGATTATCATTTAAATATGATGGAGGGATTAAACAATTTCCAGATAAATGAAAGTTGAGAGAGTTTGCCTCTCATAAACCACCACTACAGGATATCTTAAAAGGACTGCTCTAGATGGAAGCACACCTAAGGCTAAAAAGATGTCACCAGAGAAAAAAAAATCATAGCAAAGAAGCAGACCATTAAAATACTAACTGAAGGCCAAGAATAAAACACCTATTATAGAAAGAATGGAGGAGGAGGAATAAGAAGGGAGAGAAAGAAAGAAACATCAGACGGTGTTTACAATAACTTAACAAGAAAGTTAAGTTAGATTGTTAGATAGTAAAGAAGCAACCCTTGAACCCTTGGTAACCACGAATCTAAAGCCAGCAATGGCAATAAGTACATACCTATCAATAATCACCCTAAATGTAAATGGACTGAATGCACCAATCAAAAGACACAGAAAACAGAATGGATAAAAAAGCAAGACCCATCTATATGCTGCCTACAAGAAACTCACCTCAAACCCAAAGATATACACAGACTAAAAGTGAAGGGATGGAAAAAGATATTCCATGCAAACAACAAAGAGAAAAAAGCAGGTGTTGCAGTACTTGTATCAGACAAAATAGACTTCAAAACGAAGAAAGTAGCAAAAGATAAAGAAGGACATTACATAACGATAAAGGGGTCAGTCCAACAAGAAGATATAACCATTATAAATATATATGCACCCAACACAGGAGCGCCAGCATATGTGAGACAAATACTAACAGAATTAAAGGAGGAAATAGACAGCAATGCATTCATCCAAGGAGACTTCAACAGACCACTCACTAAAGAGGACAGATCAACCAGACAGAAAATAAGTAAAGACACAGAGGCACTGAGCAACACACTAGAACAGATGGACCTAACAGACATCTACAGAACTCTACACACAAAAGCAACAGGATACACATTCTTCTCAAGTGCACATGGAACATTTTCCAGAATAGACCACATACTAGGCCACAAAAAGAACCTGAGTAATTTCAAAAATATTGAAATCCTACCAACCAACTTCTCAGATCAACAAGGTATAAAACTAGAAATAAATTTTAGAAAGAAATCAAAAAGGCTCACAAATACATGGAGACTTAACAACACTCTCCTAATTAATTAATGGGTTAATGACCAAATCAAAACAGAAATCAAAGAATATATGTAGACTAATGACAATAACACAAAGCCACAATTTCTGTGGGACGCAGCAAAGGCAGTTCTAAGAGAAAAGTATATTGCAATCCAGGCCTATTTAAAGAAAGAACATTCCCAAATGAATAGTCTAAAGACACAATTACTGAAATTGGAAAAAGAAGAACAAATGAGGCCCAAAGTTACCAGAAGGAGGGACATAATAAAGATTAGAGAAGAAATAAATAAATTGAGAAGAATAAAACAATTGAAAAAATCAATAAAACCAAGAGCTGGTCCTTTGAAAAAATAAACAAAATAGATAAACCCCTAGCCAGACTCATTAAGAGAAAAAGAGAATCTACACACATAAACACAATCAGAAATGAGAAAGGAAAAATCACGACGGACCCCACAGAAATACAAAGAATCATAAGAGAATATTATGAGAATCTATATGCTAACAAGCTGGAAAACATAGAAGAAATGGACAACTTCTTAGAAAAATACAACCTTCCAAGACTGACCAAGCAGGAAACAGAAAAACTAAACAGACCTATCACCAGCGACGAAATCGAATTGGTTATCAAAAAACTACCCATGAACAAAACCCCCGGGCCTGATGGATTCACCTCTGAATTCTAAAAGACATATAGAGAAGAAATAACACCGATTCTCCTTAAAGTTTTCCAAAAAATAGAAGAGGAGGGAATACTTCCAAACTCCTTCTATGAAGCCAGCATTACTCTAATATCAAAACTTGGAAAAGACCTCACCAAAAAAGAAAATTACAGACCAATATCCCTGATGAACGTAGATGCAAAAATACTCAACAAAATATTAGCAAACCGAATTCAAAAATACATCAAGAGGATCATACACCATGATCAAGTGGGATTCATCCCAGGGATGCAAGGATGTTACAACATTCGAAAATCCATCAACATCATCCACCACATCAACAAAAAGAAGAACAAAAACCACATGATCATCTCCATAGATGCTGAAAAAGCATTTGACAAAATTCAGCATCCATTCCTGATTAAAACTCTCAACAAAATGGGTATACACGGCAAGTACCTCAACATCGTAAAGACTATATATGACAAACCCACAGCTAACATCATACTTAATGGCGAGACGCTGAAAGCTTTTCATCTAAGATCGGGAACAAGACAGGGATGCCCACTGTCTCCACTATTATTCAACATAGTACTGGAGGTCCTAGCCACAGCAATCAGACAAAATAAAGACATACAAGACATCCAGACTGGTAAAGAAGAAGTCAAATTGTCACTATTTGCAGATGACATGATACTGTACATAAAAAACCCTAAAGATTCCATTCCAAAACTACTAGAACTAATATCTGAATTCAGCAAAGTTGCAGGATACAAAATTAACACACAGAAATCTGTTGCTTTCCTATACACTAATGATGAACTAACAGAAAGAGAAATCAGAAAAACAATCCCATTCACAATTGCATCAAAAAGAATAAAATACCTTGGAATAAACCTAACGAAGGAAGTGAAAGACCTGTACTCTGAAAACTGCAAGACACTCCTAAGAGAAATTAAGGAGGACACTAACAAATGGAAATGCATCCCATGCTCTTGGCTAGGAAGACTAAATATTGTCAAAATGGCTATACTACCTAAAGCAATCTACAGATTCAATGCAATCCCTATCAAACTACCAACAGCTTTCTTCAATGAACTGGAACAAATAATTCCAAAATTCATATGGAACCACAAAAGACCCCGAATAGCCAAATCAATCCTGAGAATGAGGAATAAAACAGGGGAATTACACTCCCTGACCTCAAGCTCTACTACAAAGCCACAGTAATCAAGACAATTTGGTATTGGCACAAAAACAGATCCACAGACCAGTGGAACAGAATAGAAAATCCAAACATTAACCGAAACATATACAGTCAATTAATATTTGATAAAAGTGCCTTGGATATACAGTGGGGAGATGACAGCCTCTTCAGCAGCTGGTGTTGGAAAAACTGGACAGCTACATGTAAGAGAATGAAACTGGACTACTGTCTAGCCCCATACACAAAGGTAAACTCAAGGGGGATCAAGGACTTGAATGTAAGTCATGAAACTATAAAACTCTTAGAAAAAAACATAGGCAAAAATCTCTTGGACATAAACATGAGCAACTTCTTCATGAACATATCTCCCCAGGCAATGGAAACAAAAGCAAAAATGAACAAGTGGGACTATATCAAGCTGAAAAGCTTCTGTACAGCAAAGGACACCATCAGTAGAACAAAATACATCCTACATTATGGGAGAATATATTCATAAAAAACGTATCTGATAAAGGGTTGACATCCAAAATATATAAAGAACTCATGTACCTTAACAAACAGAAAGCAAATAATCCAATTAAGAAATGGGCAGAGGACATGAATAGACACTTCTCCAAAGAAGAAATTCAGATGGCCAACAGGCACATGAAAAGATGCACCACATCACTAATCATCAGAGAAATGCAGATTAAAACCACAATGAGATATCACCTCACACCAGTGAGGATGGCCAACATCCAAAACACAAACAACAACAAATGTTGGCGAGGATGTGGAGAAAAGGGAACCCTCCTACACTGCTGGTGGGACTGCAAATTAGTTCAACCATTGTGGAAAGCAGTATGGAGGTTCCTCAAAAAACTCAAAATAGAAATACCATTTGACCCAGGAATTCCACTCCTAGGAATTTACCCTAAGAATGCAGCAGCCCAATTTGAAAAGGACAGATGCACCCCTATGTTTATTGCAGCACTATTTACAATAGCCAAGAAATGGAAGCAACCTAAGTGTCCATCAGTAGATGAATGGATAAAGAAGAAGTGGTACATATACACAATGGAATATTATTCGGCCAAAAGAAGAAAACAAATCCTACCATTTGCAACAACATGGATGGAGCTAGAGGGTATTATGCTCAATGAAGTAAGCCAAGCCGAAAAAGACAATTTTCAAATGATTTCACTCATATGTGGAGTATAAGAACAAAGAAAAAATACTGAAGGGACAAAACAGCAGCAGACTCACAGAACCCAAGAACGGACTAATAGTTACCAAAGGGAAAGTACTGGGGAAAATGGGCGGGAAGGGAGGGATAAGTGGGAAAAAGGGGCATTAGGATTAGCAGATGTAATGTTGGGGGGGCACGGGGAGGGCAGTACAACTCAGAGAAGACAAATAGTGATTCTATAGCATCTCACTATGCTGATGGACAGTGACTGTAATGGGGTTGGTGAGGGGGACCTGATGAAGGGGTCGTTTAATAATCGTAATATTGCACATGTAATTGTAAATTAATGATAATAAAGTAAATTATATTAAAAAAAATTGTGGTGTAAGGCACATTTCCAAAAATGATAACAGTGTTCATAAATGTTATCAATCGGAAAAATGCTAATGTCACAGTTTACAATAGCCTATTTTTCAGTGTTCATTGAAAAAGTACCTAATGTTTTAATTTCTAATTAAAACTACTTAATATAATAAAGAAGACATCTCTGCTTGCTATAAAGGATGTATGTTAAAAAAATAAAAAAGGAATAAAAAATAGATATTCATTTTGTTGAAGGTAAAAAAAGGTAACTTCTAAAGTACAAGTGTTTATTTAGAGAGAAAGCAGTAAATGTACAAAGAAAGTAGTAGAAAGTTTGTGAAAATTTATACAGTCATGCTATGTGAAATTAAGGCTAATGAGTCTCAATATCAAAGGCACAGCAAGATTAGAGTTTTGTTTTCAGTTTAAAGACAAAGTTGTCTTAGACGTTAGCCTGCTCTTAATGGTAACAAATTGCAAAAAACTTTCTAATTGTTTATCAAAGCAATTTCTCATGCTTAAAGTCTCAATGAGATCTCTAAGTATTTAAGAAAATGAAATCTTCATGTGAAAAGGACTGTTAGCCAAGTGTTGTTAACAACTGAATAACTGGTATTTGCATTTAAGCCTTTTTATTGTCATTCTAGTTAAATATCTATAATCCTATTTAAGCAAGGACCACAAAAAACTCTTCTGACAACTTTCCAAAATCAAATTCAAAAAAGGGTATCTTTTGCCTGTAAGTAACTCTGATATTTTCCAGAGGGCCCCTGAAAAGTGTCAGAGAAATTTTCTCTTCATTAGAGAAAGTATGTGGCTATTCGGCTTATTTATCGATATATAATCACTTGCTTAATTACCTGGAAAGCACTGTCAAAGAGAATGATGCCAAACTTGTTGCTGGATATTTTGTGTTGCCAAAATATCCCGATTTCCTTATGTCAACTGTCATATAGTAAGCTTTCATCAGATCTTTAGCCACTCTCATTTACAAGTCTTATCATTTATAATCACTGTTTTGTAAACTAGTAAAGAACTAGATTTCAGCAAAACAAGTATTTACATAGGATTAAGTAAACTAAAGAAAATGATTTTGTGGTTTTTTTGTTTCACATGTTACTGATAAAGTATTTTAAGCTTTTTCTCTTAAAGTAACAACAGTTTAGTAAATGACAATACCTTTGTAAGAACAACTTTCAATAACTATTTTTATATTTCATAGCAGTATGTTTGTTTACATAAGTTCAATAAAAATCTGCTTTCCTTGTAAGAAAACCAATTAAAGACACTAGTTATATTACCGAGGCTTTAACTAAAATACTAGCCCTAAAAGACACATGTGTAAACTCATGTTAACAGACAGCTTTAAAAAACTAAAGTTGACTTCATAAAGCCAACAACGCCCCTTAGAAAATCTGTCCTAGTACCTTGCTTACAAAATTCCCAGCAGCCGTACCAAGTGAGTAAAGAAAGTCACTTCCTGGCAAGTGCAAGAACCTCAAAATATCTTGTGGTGACCCGCCCTCCTCAGCTGCTATCGCAAAGGAATTTTATAAACTGATTTTAAATTTTAAAAAATTGCTTTTTTACTATTTATTCCCTTACATCCTGAAGACTGTCAAAAATTTGCATTCAGTATGCCTCCTGTTAATTTTAAGAAGCCTATGAAAAAATATCATTAGCAGGTACTTCCGCAGGGAATGGCCAATAGTCGATTCTATGTCAAAAGTTTGTTGCTACAGCCTTATCACCTATCAGAAATTCTTGGCCTCAAATGTATATTATACATTACATAAATGACATATTATTGGCTGGTCATAAAGCCCAAAAGGTGTTACAATGTTTTAGTTGTTTGAAAAAAACAGCTGCATAAATTTGGGCTGCAACTTGCTCCTGAAAAAGTCCAAACTTTAAAACCTTATGATTATTTGGGGTTCAAGTTTTTCCCACAAACTATTGGCCACCAAAAAATTCAAATTCGTGCTGCTGGTCTTAAAACACTTAATGACTTTCAGAAATTATTAAGAAATATTAATTGGCTGCATCCATATTTAAAGTTAACTACTAAAGAGTTAAAACCATTTTTTAATATTTTCAGGAAAAATCCTGCTCCCCTTTCTTCTCAGAAATTAACTCCTGAGGCTCAAAAAGCTTTAAAAGTTGTTGAGCATGCCATCCAAAAACAGTTTGTTACTTATTTTGATCCTAACAGCTCATTATATTTACTTATATTTGCCACTAACGCCTACAGAGTTGTTATGGCAGGGAAGTCCAATTATGTGAGTCCATTTATCTTATAACTCTGTGGCTACATTGATTATAATAGGGAAAAAACAAGCAATTATTTATTATGCAAAAAACCTAACCACATTATTCAGCCTTTTAATAAAAGGCAAAGAAATTAGTTAGACAACAACAATTCCAATTGGCTTCTTTCATAAGGTAGACTTATCAAAAGTATTAATAATCATTATCCTACCAGTAAATTAATAGATTTTTTACAAAAGCATGAAGTTATATTTCCTAACGTCTCCAAATTCCAACCCTTGAAAAATGCTGTAACAATATTCACTGATAGAACTTCCAAAGTTAAGGCAAGATATTATGTTACTGAGCAAATAACTTTTGATGTCCCTTTTTTATCAGCACAATTAACTAAATTAATAGCAGTTCTTGTACTTTTCAATGTTTTCCTCAGGCTTTTAATCTGTATACAGATAGTGCATATATAGCTAACTCTCTACCATTATTGGATACTGCTAGTCAAATTAGTGCTTGCACCAAAGCAAGACAGTTGTTTCATCAGCTACAACATAATATTCTTATGAAGACACATCCCTTTTATGTTGAACACATACATGCTCATTCTGGCCTACCAAGACCTTTGTCTCATAGAAATAATTGCATAGACAAAGCACTTATTTTTCCTGCTTTGGCAATTACACCTATTCAGCAGGCTCAACTTGACCATAGTAAATTCCACTTGAATAGCACAACCTTAAAACTGAAACATAAAATAACTAAAAAGCAAGCCCAAATGATTGTAAAGCCATGTACAAAATGTGGTCATTTGTTTCCTGTTCCACATTTGAAAGTAAATCCACGGGGCTTAATATCTGATCATATATAGCAAATAAATGTCACTCATTTTAATAATTTTGAGAAAAGAAAGTATATACATGTGAATGTTGATACTTGCTCAAGTTATATTATGGCTTCTTTACAATCTAGAAAAACAAGCAGGCATGCTATTGAGCATTGTCTTCAAGCTTTTGCTCATATGAGAATCCCCAAAATACTTAAAACAGATAATGAGCCAAAATACAAAAGTAAAAACTTTCAAGCCTTTTGTAAACAGCTAAACATCATGTCGCTAATATTCCTTATAATCCATAGAGACAAAGAATTATTAAAAGAGCTCATTTAACCCTTAAAAATACTATAAATAAAATTAAAAAGGGGGAATGGTATCCCATAAAGGGGTCCCCTAGAAACATCCTTGCTCATGTTCTCTTCATTTTAAATTTTTTAAATCTGGATGATAATGGGCGTTCTGCTGCTGATCGATTTTGGCACTCTAATACCAAACAAGACTTTGCAATATTACTCGGGAAAGATCCACTGGACAATCAATGGCATGGACCCTACCCAGTGTTGATCTGGGGACGAGACTCTGTCTGTGTCTTCTTGCAAAAACATAATGCCACTAAATGGCTCCCTGAGACAACGATTAGGCAAGTTAATAGTAATTCCTCCAGGGAGACACCAATGCCCTGAGAGTCGCCTTTCTTTTCGCCCTCTTACAGGATTTCAAAAGAAGCAATGGACCTTATCCTCCTCACCCTCCTCCTGCTGACGAGATTTTGCAGCCCACTTATGATACCAGGAAACTAAACTTGGCAACCCAGTCTCGTGGCACACCCATCTGCCTTACTCGGAAGGAGCAGCTAAAGCCTTGCATCAGCAATTTCACCACCATGATGTTTTTCGCTGGAGACATGGGCATAATTACATTCCTTACCCCTCCAATGAAACATGTAACATAACCAACATGATCGCACCAGAAGGATGGTGATTGTGTGATCAAGTACCACTCCCAATGAATGACTCCATACCTTGGGAACATTGCATTAAAAGGCCACTCTGCAACTGCACTGATTTCTTAGATTTCAGTGGAGGAAAACAGCACGGAAATTCAACTTGGAAAATGGGTCATAAAGTTTCTGCAAGGATGTGGACATCAAAAAAGGGACACCCACAAACATATCTGTGGAAAGTCAGTGCAGCCAGTGGTGACATTACGTTTCTTCAAGGCAAAGACTATAACCTAGATACCAACACTTCCATAGTAGCAGCATGGTTTTGATTATTTTGGCTTGCCTTTTTGATAATCAACTACCTAGAAAAAGAATAATGTTAAACTTTGTTAGACTTGTTACTCATTTGCCTTGCTTAGTGTACCCTTTATTGATCAATTTACTGTTTCTTCTTTGGAGATAAGTTGTATCCGCTGTAATCTCTAGACATGTATAAGTTCAGGAGTCTCTTTGTCTGGTTAAACTGCTACCCTGCTCATATCACCGTCCTCCCAGGCCTGGGCATCGCTTTCCTTGCCACACATTGGTACAACCACCATTCATTGCCACTGAGTGACATCGCATTGGCTGGTCAGCCAATGACGGGTAAGAGAGAGCCAGTCACCCTGCCAACCTAAGACAGGCATACAACCAACGCTGTTGTGATTGCCGACGATGGGTAAGGGGGGGCCGACTGCTCTCCAACCTAAGACAGGTGCAGTCTCCTTCTAATGGCTGAGGTGGGTTGTCCAACCTTTTGTCCAACGTGGTGCTCTTTTGCAGAGTTGCTGCCAATTTTCGTCTTTTGATAAAATTTAAAAGGGGGACATGTGGCGAGCAGATAAATCAGTCAGACTCCATTTTGTTATAAGACTCCACCTTGTTGTAGCTAGGTTTCAATTTAAGTCTTAAGTTTCGGTTACTCCTTCACCACACCTTCCTGCCTAGTGTTCTCATTTAGGTCCACTGCTGATGTCAGGGACAGCTGTGCATGCGCACAACTCGGTGCGTGACTGAACCGTACAAGGTACCTTGTTAGCATAGTGGGCAACCAATCAGAAAAGACCACAGCCTGTAATGTCTATATATTCTCTGCTCTAACCTGCAATAAACGAGACTTGATCAGAAAGCCTGTCTTGTCTCCATTCTCTCTGTCTTCTGTCCCTCCTCATTCGTGCACCCCCTCCTTAGGTCCCAGTTAGTGAACCCCGTGGCCGGGGATTTTATGTTTGCTGACCTGCAGGTCGGGTCAATATACTGCATTAAAATACACTGTAAAAATAAGAGAAATAAGACATTTTAGAGCAGCAAAATCTAAGAAATCTAAAATAAAAATTCTTTATCAGTTGACCCACACACAGAAAAAGAAAGGAAGAAATGAAGAAAGGAATAAATAAGGATTCAGGTGTTGGCACATCTAAATAAATATTGATCATCAGATTAATCAAAACACTCTGAGTGGCTTAAAAATATCTAAAATTAAAATACATTTAAAAAATGTAAAAGATTCAGGAGTTGTATGGCAAATGACATTAAAGTATGCCAAAGTCCTTGCATTGTCCAGAAAAATGTAAAAGTAACCACACAACTTAAGACAAATTGAGGTCAAGGTAAACATCATTACATAAACATTCTAATAGCAAAAGCAAAACAAAACCCCACCTATTATCAAGCAGCTATGTGGGAAAAGAATTATATGAAAGACAATGTATATTCAAAAGAAAGCATGAAATAAGATACTGTTTTGAGTAAATAAAATAAATCAAATAATAAAATTATAGATGTAAATTCAAATATATAGGCAATAGTATTCAACGTAACAAAAAACACAGTGAGTCTTCTGAAGCTTAAAAAGACATTCAAATACCACAAGACTAGAATATCCATAGTATTAACTCACAAGTACTGTAAACGGGGATCTCACTGTGCCAGAATAATAAGCAGGTGTTTCTCAGTCCTTACAACACACCTAACCTCCTCTCCTTTGGAACTCCGGTACAATAATATGATGATTCTCATGGATCAGTGCAGATATACCTAAGCTTAGAAGCCCAGTCCATCCCAGGAGTTAGTCTCGTAATAATCTGTGAACATAGATTCCATGGTATCTACAAAGGACATGCCAAGTGACAAGAGTCATCACACTCAGGGAAGCCAAAGCTATGGTCACCCAGTAGGTATTTTTAACTTGTTTGCAGACCTCCAGTACATAGGTATTTTACCAGTCAGGGTGAGAACTGCCTGATGTTGCCTAGTAACACAGCTGTTAGAGCACCATCATTACCTAGAAGTTTGAAACACAGTGTTAGTAAATTTAACACACAGTTCATTTCTCTCATACAAGGCCAAAATTTTTGTTTAAACTGTTATTGATAAATTTATATGGAATACTGTTTCATCTTACTACACTGATGGACAGTGACTGCAATGGGGTGTGTGGGGGGGACGTGATAGTAGGGGTGAATGTGGTAACCACATTATTTTTCTTGTGAAACCTTCATAAGAGTGTATATCAGTGATACCTCAATAAAAAAAAATTGTAAAAATAAAATTGCTATAGAATAAATGGTTTCCTTAAATACAAGCCTGGTCAAAATAGATTTTTTATAAAACACATGTATGTTTTCTTACAGAGACATATCAAAAATATATGTAAAGATTTCAAGTAAAAGCATGGAAAATATACAAACGTAAAAAACTACAGATGGAATACCCATAAAGTCAATTATCCTTAAGATCAAATGAAAAAAAAATCAGTAAGGATAAAGAGAAAGATTTCATAATGATAGAATTTTTCACAGCTAAATAATTCTCCATGTGCATATCCTTAGTAACAGAGAATCAAAATATATAAAGCAAAATCTTTAGAACTTTCAGAAGAGACAAATTCATAGTATTTTTACAATCCACTCTCAGTAACTGATAAAGAAAATAGACAAAAACAAATGTGTAAAAATGTAAGACATATCTGATAAGGGGAAAATACCCAGAATATTTAAACTCAATACCCCCCCAAAAAAGTATCCAGTTAATAATGGGCAGAGGACCTGAATAGACACTTTTTCCAAAGAAGACAGATGGCCAACAGTCACATTAAAAGATGCTCAGCATCAATAATCATCAGTGAAATGCAAATCAAAACCACAATGCGAATCACCTCACACTAGTCAGATGGCTGGTATCAAAACAATAAGAAATAACAATTGTTGAAAATGTAGTAAAAAGGACACCCTCATACATTGTTGGTGAGAATGTGAACTAGGCGCAGCCACTGTGGAATATAGTATGGTGCTTTCTCAAAAACAACAGCAAAAAATATCATATGACCCAGTAATTCTACTTTTAAGAATTTACCTAAAGAAAACAAAATCACTAGTTTGAAGAGAAATATGCACACCTATGTTCAATACAGCATTATTTACAATAGCCAAGATATGGAAGCAACCTAAGTATTCATCAATAGGTGAATGGATAAAGAAGAAGTGATAAATATATAATGGAATATTACTCATCCCTGGAAAAGAAAGAAGGACATTTTGCCATTTGTGACAAAATGGATACATCTAGAGGATATTATTAATAAGTCAGACAGAGGAAGACAAATATCATATAATTTTACTTATATATGGAATCTAAAATATTAAACAAAGAAAACAGCAAGAGACTTATAAACACAGAGAATAAACTGATAGTTGCCACAGGGAAGAGGGATGGGAGTATGGGTGAAATAGGTGAATGGGGATAAAGAGATAAAAACTTCCAATTATAAGTCAGTCAGTGAGATGGAAATACAACATAAGGAATATAGTCAATAATATTATAATACCTTTGTATGCTAACAGTTGATAACTATTCCTATTGTGTTGAGCATTTAGTAATGTAAGCAATTGTTAAATCACTATGTTGTATACCTGAAAATAACATAATACTGTGTATCAACTACATTTCAGTTTAAAAAAATGAGAACGGCCTAAACTTGGGGATGATACTTTAAGGGGCTCTCAAAAGCTAAACAAAGTAAATTCCACAGGAAAAGGTATCTGTGCATATAATCTAATCTATTCTTGTCAGCCTCCCCAGACAAAGAGCAGGATAAAGAAGAGTACAAAAAGAAAAATTGTGGCCCCTCAATTAATATATTAGAGATAAAGGGGAATGTGATGTGATCAGAGATTGACAAATAGGAGGTTTCCATGGTACAGGTAATGTTCTGTTCCTTAACCTAGGTTGTACATACCTCTAAAATATACAAGGAGTATTTCTTTATACAAGCTGGATTTCTTAAAAAATATAAAAGTTTTTTTAAAAATTATTTAATAATACAAGTCAATATTATAAATCTCATTGGTGAATCCATGGACAAATTATTATAACCTGCTCAGAATATAAAGAGATATTTGATAAGTCTAAGAAAATAATATGGAAAATAATGATGACTTGTGATAGAATATATTTATTAGAATTAAGACCTTTACTAAAGGTAAGAATATTGGCCAGATATCAAAATATTTGTTCATCACATGAACAAATTATATACATTAGCAGAAAGGGAGGAAGAAAGAAAGGAGGAAATAAAGAAGAAAGAAAAGCAAGCAAAGGAGATGAAAGTAAAATAATAAAATATTTAAGAATAAACTTTTAAATAGTTGCATCATCTTACTTCCTGATATGATTCATTCTCATCATTTGAGAGAAATCATATAACCTCATGATTTTTATAGAGCTTAAACTGTTTTAAACTCTTCCACAGAGCAAAACTTTGAATATTTATTGTCATTCCTACAGTATATTGTCTCCCACAATGTAAGCCCAGTTATAAATAAACCTTTATTATCTGCAAAATCTGAAATGTATGAAAGTGAATGATAATTAAAATACAAAGCCTGGCCTTAAAATATAAAATGAAAATTAGGGAAAGAAATCCACAAAAACTAATGATGTCATGGTATAATAAAAACTATTAAAAATGAGAGAAAGAACAGATTTATTTACTAAAGCAAACAGCAAGGGCATTTTTGCCCACTTCCTTTACCATGGGAACATTTTTCTTAATAGTGGCAAATTCATTCATCATGAGCCCTGATCTACCATCTTCACACCTTAAAATCCTAAAGCAACTAACACGGAATCATAGGTTGTGTCTAGTCACCTCACCCTGAGATAGGGACCATGGGCTTAGACAGAGGAGGGTGAGGGCCTCTGGAAAAAGCAAGGCAGGATATTTGCAATCAAAGCAATGTAACAATGTAAAGTCCCTATAGAAACTCTGTGTTCAGCATTATGCAACGTCAAGGTCACATTAACTCTCTAGGGTAAAGATACCAGACTAGGCCTATAGTCATCTTCATTGAAATTAGTTAAAGGTCAAAAGACCAGGAGCAACTTGGCCTGGAATGTTTAAGTGTTCCACAAGGCTATCTCAGCATGACCCCTGACTTCACTGTAAACAGCCCTAGCAAACAGACAATAACCCAGTGCACCTTGAGGGCAGGGCAGGTGGGACAAGTCCACACCCTAAGCCCTCAATTTCCAAAAATTCTCAACTGCCTATAAATACCCTAGACAACGCACCACCCCGGGCTCTCCTGTCCCCTCCTGGCATGAGCCAGGAGCTCTTTCTTCTCACTGTATTTCTAAATAAAAGCCTGTGCCTTGCTTCCTACCTTGAGTGTTTGTGAAGCTCATTCTTTGGCTTTGTGAACAAGAACCCCGGCATCAATCCCCAAGTTAATGTAATGCTTATTCTCATTTTTGAATTGACCAAAGGAACATTGTTTAACCAGTCCTTCAAATCTTAGTTTTATGCCTTAAAATATTCGTATTCCTGGATGGGTTCCTTTCAAACACACAAACGTCAAAATCTCAGGGGCAGATATATCAAACAGATATCATTAAATCAGTGGTTTTCATTGAGTTAGTTGTCTTTGAGTCATCCTTGTAATCCTGATCTTACAAAGCCTCATCCATAAGCAGAATAAAGAATATGTCTGTTATATATAATTTTTCCTGTTTTTCAAGTGCAGATAAATACCCCTGTGATTAAAAAAACACACATTCATTCTATAATAACATTGAATACATAGTAGTTTTTCTCAATGTGTATTTTCATATTAAGTAGATACTTTATAAGCAATTATATCATGGGAGATAAGGTAGAGCAAAATATTTTGATTATTAGAACCTCCCCCACCTATTCCCTTAGAAGGTGTAGTGAGGAAGTGAACCATGCTTTTGCTTTTATTTTACTAGTAGGATGGACCCTGGCCTCCCTCTGATGCTATTGTTCTATCTTAACTGTCTCAAAAGACAATCCTGGTTGTTGTGTATTTTAGTTGCTTTGCCAGAGTTCATTAAGCAAAAGGTTCATTACTGGCACTAGAACCTAGGCCACTAAGGATCCTTTCCCTCACTCTCTGAGGAGGTCCCAGGGCACCCCCAGCCGACTGAGCAGAAGAGTATGACTGTCACTAGATCTGGAGGAGGAAAGCACCTCCCTGCTCAGAGCAATCAGAGCTCTTCCAAAACCCAAGGGACGTTCTTTTGTTCTCCTCCCTTATTTTAGGTTGTTTTCCCTCCATGACAGAGACCAAGGGGAAGTGTTCCCAAGGATTAAAATAACAAAGGAGTTTCTAATGAGAGATTTTTCATGATATGACAGTGGGAAATTTGAATAAATCAAGAACTTTGAGAAAATGCGTGGATGTTAAGTGCAGGATAATGATCCTGTTAGACCTGTGCAGAGACATGTCTCCCTTAACACAACACAGTTAAACACAGTAAGGAGCTGCCAGCAGAAACCATGAAAAAGTATGAAAAGAGTAAGTACCAGAGGCAGAGATGAGAATTACTTTTTCTTTTGAGTTCTAAGAGAAAGAAATATTTGTTGTCATTTTCTTCCATAATGTGGTTAAACTTGTTTCAACTATTAGTATGAAAAATTACAGTAGACATGTTATGGACTATTCAATAGCCCTTTGTAAGCCTAAGGTCATAGCCAGGGCCACATTTCTGCAGCCCTAAGTAGTCACCCATGCAGTACAACTTCAAGAATATACACAGATACAACATCCAAATCCATGGAATTTATGTCCCAATCCACTATTACACTACTTAAAACTTTCTATATTTTCTAAATTGTTAATATTATTTTGTCATGAACAATTTAAGCAGAAATACTTCAATTCCTCCTGCACACTTATTAGTTCAATGGAAATGATGCCCTAGTATCTTACTCAGTGGAGAATAATCAGATGCCCGAGGAGAGGGACCTTAGTACAAAGTTAAGGAAGCCCTGCACAGGAAAGCAAGGCTGAGAATAGTTTCCCTCAGGCAGGTTTTGCCTGGTGTGTATTCCGAGAGAGAAGTATAAAGAAGGAGATGACAGCAAGGATGTCAATTTTTAGTAACTTCATAATTTGTTCTACTTACTGCACTTTTTGTAGCCCTGAAGGAGTTGAGAAAATTAATTCTTAGATAAACCCCAAGTCAAAGGACAAGGAAAAGAATAAAGCATAATAAATTACTTTCATACTACTTTACTTACATAAAAGAGAAATCATTAATAAATTAAATTTTATCTAACAAAGGCAAAAAGACCATTTGCATAGAAAAAGATGATTGAAGAGACAAGAAAAAAAAATCTGTGAACTTGAAAACAAACAACACTGTTTTCCATTCCTTGTAAAACCTTCTGCTTGCTAAGAGAGCTGCACCAAAATAACATTCTTTTGGGGGTGGAGGGTCATCAAAGGAAAAAGCTTCCATTGTTTATTAATTTATTGAGAAACCTTGAGAGTTGAAGTGAAAGGTAACTATGAGAAGGGCTGTCATTATATAGTGTTACCCAGTGGCTTTGTCAGTTTCTTCATTTTAGTTGTGACATTTCCCTTATTAGTTTTTCATTAGCTTCCCTGAAGGAGTGTCCATTTTCCTGTGACACTCCCTTTAAATCAGGGGTGGCCTTGCCATATACCTCATGAGATTTTTATAAGGCATATGTCCAAGGAGTTCATTTTCCCAGGGCTCATGTCCTTTGCAGGAAATACATTAAAGCTAACTCAGGAAAAAACTTTTCATATAACAAATGAATTGATATTTCCTGGGGAGGTTGTATTTAATTCAGTGATGGAGAAGTAACAGGAATTCTTAAGACTGTTTCAGGACATATTTTCATTGCTACCATTCTAAGTAATTACTGCTGGTTAAGAATAAGGAGTGGTTATTTCTCTGTGAACAGAAATAGAGACTTTTGCTCTTACAGAAGAAGATACATAATGGTCACACAAAATATCAAAAAAATAAGACTCAAAATATAAGAAAAAGAAGCCAATTAATACATTGCTCATCTTTCTTGCGTGTCTGAAATTATAATGTAAATATGTAAATCAAGTGATTGCACATGATATTAGGGACAGCACTAATTAGGAAGGCAGTGTGGATGGAAATATGATGATGGGGCAATAAGCTTCCATAATTTTCTAGGTAGATCTCAACTATCAATAAGAACATGAAACTTTTGATCACCATACTATTCTAATTTTTAATTTCTCAATGGCATCTAACCTCTTTCCCCTACAGTTTGGCTAAAATTTTTTAGGTCTCCCTGAGTTCAGAAACCCATATTATGAGAGCCTCTTGGTGATTCTATATCAAAGAGCTACATACACATTAAATAACTTAGTGAAATCAAGGTATTTCTGGAAGAAGAAATTTGAACTTTACTTAAGTAACTACAGTGAGAATTTTTGCATAACATAGAGTTTTATGATACAGAGACCAGCACTGCACTTCACAAACAGCAACCACGGTATGAAATGGTTCCATTTAAATTAGCTTGTCTCAGATATTCCATTAGCCAGGGGGAAGTAAGTTCTGATATAGAATTCAGTGATTTTGCTCTCATAAGAGGGAGAAAATGCCATACTTCAGTGTCTCTGACAAGAGAAGTGGATCTGTGGGAAAACCATAGGCGATTTCAGCTTTGAAAAAGAAAGGAAAGTGAAAAGCAAAACAAACATAATCTCTAAAAATGTTGTATGGTGGCAAATTCTGGACAATGGGATAACAAATCTAAGTACACAACAAGCAAGAGGTCCAGGACAGAGATTTCTAGAAACAAACTAACATGCAAACAACAGCAATTGCATAATTAAAACATTAAAAGTAAAGTCAAATTCGAAGGTCCGAGAAAAAGTCTGGAAATGGAGAATATATGAAAGTTAGAATTGGTATTTTTCAGACATTTTGTTTATGAATGTACTTGAAATGACAGTGCAATTTGAAACATATATGGAAGTAATGATGTTGAACCAACTGACCAGAATAGGCATTAAAATATATAGCTTAGTCTCAGTACATAGACAGCTGTGTTTTATTTTTCAGTTCACATTTACATAACACCTACATGTGCCAGATATGAGGGAACATAGGGATATAGAAAATAGAGCCTCTATTGAAGAAGTTTACAGAAACACAGAGAAATATAAGTACACTGTATATACAATGTGATGTGTTCCAAGACAAGATAGGTTCCAAGCTTGGAAATAACAGGATCAGTATTTCACACATTCAGGATGGCAAGTGAAGATCTCTTTGAAGAAATGATACCTAAAGAGAACCCAGAAGGATCAACAGGCATCAGTCAGTGAAAGGATTAGCCATTGCTGAGGAGACAGCATGTAGAAAATAGGAAGAATTGTAAGTCGTCAATGTTAGTGGAACTTAAGTTTTGAAGGTAAAAAAACTGTAAGTGATGAAGTTATAAAATAAGGAAGGTCCTGCCCATGAAGAGCCTTGCAACCATACAAAAGATACTGATCTGTATCCAGAAACAGTTAGTACTGGGAGAGGAGAAGGTTGGGAAGGAGCTTCATTTCACTCTGCGCACATGGTATGTGATGTGCCTGAGGAACTTCCAACAGCTGATGCATATAAGCAATGTTCTCTATTGGGAATAGTTCAGGCTTTGAAATGCATATTACGAATGACAATAAAATCAATGCCACTGAGTGAAATCACCCTTGGAGAATATGGAATTGGAAGCATCACAAAGAAAATAAGAAGGGAGAGGTTTAAACATAGAATAACGGGGAACAGCAATATTTCATAGCTAGAGAGTGAGGAGAATGTGAAGGAAACTGGAAAGAGAAATCTAGAGTGAGGACAAAATCAGAATGATAGCATGGAATCCATTTGAAGAATGACTGAACTTTAATTTAAAATATATTGTGGGGACCTCACACCAGTTAGGATGGCCAGCATTGAAAAGTCTTAAGAACAACAAATGTTGGCGAGGATGTGGAGAAAGGGGAATGCTCCTACACTGCTGGTGGGAATGTAAGCTAGTTCAACCACTGTGGAAAGCAATATGGAGGTTCCTCAAAAAACTAAAAATAGAGATACCATTTGACCAGGGAATGTCACTCCAAGGAATTTACCCAAAGAATACAAGTTCTCAGATTCACAAAGACACATGCACCTTTATGTTTATTGCAGCATTTTTTACAATAGCCAAGATATGGAAGCAACCTAAGGGTCCCTCAGTAGATGAATGGATGAAGAAGAGGTGGTACATATACACAATGGAATACTATTCAGCCATAAGAAAGAAACAAATCCTACCATTTGCAACAACAGGGATGGAGCTAGAGGGTATTATGCTCAGTGAAATAAGCCAGGTGGAGAAAAAAGTACCAAAAGATCTACCTCATTTGTGGAGTGTAACAACAAAGCAAAACTGAAGGAACAAAACAGCAGCAGACTCGCAGACTCCAAGAAGGGACTAGAGGTTACCAAAGGGGAGCAGTGAGTGAGGGCGGGTGGGGAGGGAGGGAGAAGGGGATTGATGGGTATTTTGATTGGCACACATGGTGTGTGTGGGGAATCATGGGGAAGACAGTGCAGCACAAAGAAGGCAAATAGTGTTTCTGTGGCACCTTACTATACTAATGGACAGTGACTGCAATGGGGTATGGGGGGACTCCATAATATGGGTGAATGTAGTAACCACATTGTTTTTCATGTGAAACCTTCATAAGAATGTAGACCAATAATGCCTTAATAAAAAAATTTTAAAAAGGAAAATAAAATATATTGTGAGGATGTCCTGCAAAATAACCACAGAACTGTTCCATGGGCTTCAACAGTAGTGAAACTATAGGTAGGAGGAAAAGCAGTGGTGGGTCAGAAGTGAAAGTCAAGTTTCAGAGGTTTAAATCTTATACTGAGAAGGGGTATGAAGAAAAGGAGCAAACACTTTATCTTTTCAAAGGAATTAGAAAAATAAAAAGGCATAGCCTAGAAGAATGTGTTTAGTGATATTAAATGTAGTTTTAGCTTCAAGAGCTTTCAGAGAAATGGGACTACAGTCAATAAACTGAAAAATCACATGAATGAATATGAAGATATTCCTTTTGTAAATATCTTGAACATGGTGACTTTTTACATTATAGATAAAATAGGTGTATATCAAACCATCTTTGAGTTAAGAATGAGGAATACAGGCAGAAAAGAATAAAGACACAAAGGAAAATCTCAGGCTTCTGAGTTGTGTATTTTGTTATTGTATGTTTGTTTCCCAGGAGAAATGCATCTTACCCTTAAAACAATCTTCTGAGAGTCACAACTGAAGGGAACTCATGTTCTCAGTTATGTGGATATGCCCCATATCCAAGGCATGTTCAATAAAGAATGTTTAATTACATGAAGTAACATCATCTTTTTTACCCTAGTGGATTTGTAAATCCAATCCATGTTATGAATTACAAACAATCAGCTATATTTTTATATTCTGAAGAGCAAAGAATGATATGAAAAAAAATTGTTTTACAACATGAATTCTGAAGGAATCTTGCTCATACATGTAATATTGAAGAAGACTATTGGAATAGTGGCAATATTGATTATGTTGTGAACGGAGAAAACGAATGTAGCTGGTTTTCTTGGCTTTTGTAGGCACAGTCTTTTGCTGCAGAATTTGAATATCTACCTCCTCCTAAACTCTCTCTGATTCTTACATGCTTACTGAGGAGAGGTCGAAAGTCAGTGAGGAGAAACCACACGGCAATAACAACTTTTATCCTGTTGGGACTCACAGATGATCCTCAACTGAAAATCCTGCTTTTTATCTTCCTATTTCTTACCTACATGTTGAGCATAACAGGGAACCTGACTATTATCATCCTCACATTGGTCGACTCCTGTCGTAAAACCCCAATGTACTTTTTCCTCAGAAATTTTTCCTTCTTAGAAGTGTCATTTAGGACTGTCTGTATTCCTAGTTTCCTGTACAGCATGTCAACTGGGGACAATACCATTACCTACAGTGCTTGTGCCAGTCAAATATTTTTTGATATTCTTTTCGGAGCAACAGAATTTTTTCTCCTGGCAGACATGTCCTATGATCGCTACATTGCCATCTGTAAACCCCTGTGTTACATGTCCATCATGAGCAGTAGGGTTTGTACCTTATTAGTCCTCTGGTGCTGGGGGTCTGGATGGTGATCATTCTCCCACCCCTTAGTTTGGGCCTCCAGCTTGAATTCTGTGACTCTAATGCAGTTGATCATTTTGGCTGTGATGCAGGTCCCCTACTAAATATCTCATGCTCAGATACATGGGTAATAGAACAAGTGATTATCCTTGTGGCTGTATTTGGACTCATCATCACCCTAGTGTGTGTGATTCTGTCCTACACACACATTGTCAGGACAATTCTCGGGTTCTCCTCTGTCCAACAGAGAAAAAAGGCCTTTTCTACCTGCTCTTCCCACATGGTTGTGGTTTCCATCACTTACGGCCACTGCATCTTCATCTACATCAAGCCCTCGGCAAAGGAGGAGGTGGCCATAAATAAAGGCGTCTCAGTGCTCACTACATCTGTTGCCCTCATGTTGAACCCCTTCATTTACACCCTGAGGAATAAGCACGTGAAACAAGCTTTTATTAATTCCATAAAGAGGATTGCATTTCTCTCAAAGAAATAAAAGTTTTGATGAATAAAAGTAAAATGAAAGAAGAAAGTCACCTAAATATTTAACTACAGCTTCTAGCTTATTTCAATGCTTTGTGCCTATAATTCAGTCATATAAACCTTATCAGAGACATTTAATCCGGCATCCTACTCTCACCTTAAGCAAACTCCTTCTTCCCTCTTTTGAACCAAACTCATAAGTACTGTTTTCCCTCATCAAGAAACTATAAAATGTATTTTCAAGTAACTAATTTTTTTCATTTTTTACCCAATCATTTTTTTTAATGCTTTGGTGCAGGATGGAAAGTAGTAGTATTTAAAAGTATATAAGTTATCTAGAAGATACATTATGTAGTAATAGCACGTTTCCCCTCAAAAGCAAAATTATCACAATTATCCTAAATAGAAGCAGAGTTCTTGTCAATGAAGAAAGGAAAGAAGAAAGAATGAAAGATGAAAGAAATGGAGGCACAGAAGAAGGAAGGAAGGAAGGAAGGAAAGAAAGAAGGAAGGATAAAGAGAAAGGGAGAGAGAAAGAGAGAGAGAGAGAAAGCCAACAAGCAATAAAGCAAGCAAGGAAAACAAAAAAATATGCCTCTACTGATTATACTTCCACCTTTTAAATTAAATCATTAATTCTTCTGACTAACAGACAAAAGGTACAAAGAATTAATCGTTTAAGGAAAGTTTAAAAGATTACCTCTGACATTAAATTAAGAACTCAGGGATTATTTACCTTAAAATTTAAAGGTAGGTTTTGAAATCACCATTTAATACATTTTTTTAAATTAAAATATCACTGATATACAATCTCATGATGGTTTACACACACAGCACAGTGGTTCAACATTCACCCATATTATTGAATGTTCTTCACCCTCCATTTAACGCTTTTTTAAATAATTTCTATTGGCATAATTTTGAAAACGATTGCTTCTATTGAATTACTAATGATATGTCAAACTTCAATCATTGTTATTCATGCCCTTGCCAATGCTATAAATCATGTTTTATTTGTATCAAAATATAGACAGAAGAACATTGAGTAAATTGTCCACCATATAGAGAGCAAACCATGAAGCCTGAATTCTTATTCAAGGCATGTTCAGTACACTACAGTTCACTACCCTTCAAACAGCGGTGTAGTTTAGAGAGGGCAGGATTAGAAAAGACACTGGGGTTGGAAGTATGACACATGGAAGCTGACATACTAGTAGGGATCTCTCTCTGCAATAATATACTCCTAGCTTGTCAATGCATCTTCTTATCTTTGCATATTAAATTATTTTATTGATATCAAAGAAGAAAATCTAATTGACTCAACATTTTGGAATTTATGTAATAGATTTTACATACCAAAACCTGGTAGCATTTTTTTAAGACTTTTTTTGCTTTGCTAACTTAAGATTTTATGCTTTCATTAAGGTAAAAGATGAGATACTGCAGTTATCATACCCTTGCCATCTTTGAAGTACATTTATTATCAGCATGACCTCCTAGAGTGTTCACTAAAGAGCCCTTATGTACTGAAATCACTATAAGAAATATCTGAATAAAGAAATTGGCACAAGAGACTCAAAAATATTTATTGTCAGGACCAAAGTAATTAGGTGACATTTTATAATGTGTTTCATTTAATGACAAGTTCATACTTAGTGAATGTAATTATTATTTTTGATGTATTTGCAAAAGAGAATTAAATACTTTTTAGTTACTTAACTGAGATTATGAGCTGTAGAACCTTTAAGTTAAAATAAGAAAAAGCTCAGGACATCATTATGTAAAATTGAAGAAGTTACAGAGGTGGAAGCCCAGAAACTAAGCCAGGTAGCATTATTCCAACCTTATTCACCTGTGAAGTTAAAATGTTCTATCCACAAATAAATGCAAAACAATTGTTATTAGTAATTAATATTGAAGCACTGAAATTTCACTCAGGGATTGTAACTCTGGGGAGGGGAAATCCAGGGACAGAGTACCTTTAAAACCAAAATCAGTCAAAGGGAAAAATAAAGTTTAAAACCCGTTTATTGCTTACAAGCACTCATCCCACATCTCTCTCTTTTGCTGTGGCAGAAGCAAGCAAATCCTCCCTCCAACCTCTCTGGTCTAGATAAGCTCTCACTCGCCCATGTAATTACCCATTGATAAGGAGACGGACCACTCCTCTCCACCCCCTAGAAGCAACATTGACATGGAAATGCACTAAAACCAGGCGAGAGACTATGGAAATATTGCAGTTTACCCACAGGGATATAAAGTAGCATTCTTTTAAACTGGAGGTGAAAGATATGCAGTTGTGGAACTATTAAAATTTGTAATGAAAGAAAGAAAGCAGCTCCATTATTTGGGGTGATTTATTAGAGCTTTTTTTTCTTTCTTTTGTGGTGTTTAGCCTGATTATTTATGATCCCTGTGTTCTCCCTTGGAGTCTGTACAGCTGAAGAAGCAGGTACCTCTTACAGTCTATACAGATGTGGACTTGGAAAGCCCTTCACCAGTCAGCCCACCCAGAGGTTCTGGGCTCACATCTGGTTTCATAGGTGGGCTTGTGCTGGAGTCTATGGGAGGGCTGACTTTTCAACTGGTTTAGCAGAGGGTGAGCCTGTTGCATAGGGGCTGACCTGGTGCTGGGGTGGAGCATGAACCTGAGTCATGGGACTGAGCCTGTTCATTAATCTGTGGGGCCCAGCTGCTGGGGTCCCATAGAGTGGCGTGGCTCCTGTGTCCATGGGGCACGGCTCATCTGGGACTGTGCATTAGTCCTGGATCCTGGATCAGTGTTTGGTCTGCTGCTTCGGTGGGCCTCTGTGGATAAAGTGAAGGTTCCTATGGCCAGGATTCTCACTTGGCCCCGTGCAGCTAGCTCACTACACATGTGTGGGCAATACGTTGTTACCGACTCTGTATAAAGAGCTACACCCAGTGCTCTGGATGACAGTGGCATGGCTTCAAGGCTTCAGAGCAGAGATGAGACTGGAGTTGTGGCAGCACCAAGGACAGAGACTGAGACAACTGCATGGATAGAGAGGCACAGAGGCAGAGACTGGCTTGCTTCATGCAACTTGCTCTGAGTGGACAGAATTCTAGTGATTAACCTGCCACTGTGGAAATAAAGTTGGGTATAACCCTTTCACCCCCAAAACATTCTACTGTCATTTCTTTGGTCACATTGAATCCTCAGTGAACTTGCCTGAGGCTGAAACCCATTGGCAGGACAGCCTGGAAGCTGAGTCTGCAGGGACCTTCCTGGGACCTGGGAACACAGTGCCAGCCTGGAGCTTAGGGCCACAGGGGCTGGTTGGTGCCAAGTCAAAGGAGCTAGCCTGGAGCCTGAGATGTGGCTAGAACTTTTCTAGTATGTTAAGTCTTGTTGTTTTACCTACTAGGATTGAATTTAATTCTACTCTGGCCTGTATTATTCTTATTAATCCATCTCTCTCTTCTATCTTCAATGCTGGTTGCTCTGTGGCTTGCTTGTCAGAGACAAGTTGGAAATCAGTCACTTAAATGCCAACAGTTGATTTTTCTCAGTTCTATGCCTAGTAGTCTATCTCCCTGTGTTCCTGAAATAAGAGGTGGCACAGTGTCTGGGACATAGGCCCTCTTTGTCTTTGATTCCTTGTGATTCTTCTAAACCAAAAAACACTGTCACCAAATACACCAGCTATGCAATTAATATTACTCTTGTTAGTTAACACATTCTATTGTCTCATCTCACCCTTCAGTCTTCCCTGTAGCAAGACAAGGGTTTCCCCAAACTGGCTGACAGTTATGAACTGGGGACTCAGCTTCTGAAGACTGTTGAATCTTGTAATCCAACCTGTAATTTTTTTATATCCCTCTCCAGAACTATGTTTTTATTGAGGTAAAATGTACATAAAACTCACCAGTTACTCATTTTCCATGTACAATGCAGTTCCTATTAATACCTTCACAAAATGCACAATTATCACCACTATCTCATTTCACAGACTTTCGCCATCATCATCTCAGAAAGATGCTCCATATCTATTATGCAGTGACCCCCTTGTGCTCCCTACCTCCAGCTCCTAGCAACCATTAATACACTTTTTGTCTCACATATTTGCCTCATATGGACATTTCACACAAATTGAGTCATGATATATGTTAATTTTGTGTCTTGCTTCTCTCACTTAGCATAATGTGTTCAAGGTTCTTCTGCATTATAGAATCTGTGTATTTCATTCCTTTTATGGATGAATAATATTCCATTGTATGGGTACACTGCATTACGTTTATCCATTCATCATTTGATGGACATTTAAGTTGTTTCAACTTTTTGGCTTGTATTAACAATGCTGCTATGAACCAAATTTTGTTTGAATCACAGCACATTTATATTTTCCTAATATTTGAAGCCGTTGAGAAAGGGACTGTAGGTTTAGACAGAGTAGGGAGAGGGCCTACGGGGAAAAAATAAAAGCAAGATAATGGTCAGAAAAATGTAACAATGTGCAAAGAAATCCCTAACAAAACAAATGATTTTCAACCTGGGCAATTGATAGCAAGCAAGCCCAGTCATAAACAACATAGTAAAAAAAGGAAGGATTAAAAATAAGATTGCATTTAAAGTAAGCTTCTTAACATACTGTTTAACAAACAGACAATAACTCAGCCCACCCTGAGAGCAAGGCAGGCAGTCTTAATTGATATGCTCCCAGACCAGGAAGCTGCTATAATAGGAGGGAATCAGAGAGGTAAATTTCTTAAAAATAACCCAGAGGACTGATAAGAAACTTAATGTCTGCTCAAAGATAAACATTTTGGGACCACTTAACAGGTCTACATCCCTAGCCCTTTGTCTCTCAACCACCTATAAATCCCCCAGACAATGCATAACCCCAGAGTCTCTTTTCCCTTCCTGGTGAGAGCCAGGAGCTCTGTCCTC
The DNA here is from genome assembly GCA_032199065.1 of Smutsia gigantea. NCBI lineage: Eukaryota > Metazoa > Chordata > Mammalia > Pholidota > Manidae > Smutsia > Smutsia gigantea. The sequence continues at coordinate 79,030 of JAVSCE010005808.1, read as the reverse complement.
TCACTTTATCTCTAAATAAAAGCCTCTCCCTTACTCTCCTACTTTGAGTGTTTGCAAAGTTCATTCTTCGACTCTGTGAGCAAGAACCCCAGCATCAACATGATGATACTAAAGAGACATTAAACAACTGGAGGGATGATCATACATATTCCATTCTGTTTTCTGAGAAAGCAATGTTACTTTGGCAATGGAAGTATAAATGAATCATATTTGATTTAAAATGCATTCATATGCCTTGTACCTTGAAAACTTAGTAAAGAATATTATAATTAATATATTGTTATTACATGCTGTTATTATCACTATGTTTACATATGCTCATTACATCACACAAAAAACCAGAGGGAATTAATTAGTAAGAGTGACTTTAACAACAGTTTCACATTAAAAAGAAAATAATAGAAAGTAAAAACTTCAATCAATGTAAGATCATATGAGTGCTGATTGGAAATGAAGGCCTTGCTTCCTAATTATGAGAACATCTGAGTGCAGGTAAATCCTTCCCATGTGTTGGGCAACATCCAAGCTTCTTCATAAAATACCAACTGTTGGGCCTCAACAAATTCTAATATCCTAGTTTTTGTATATGATGGTGAAATTCTGACCCTCTTAATAAGTCAATGACTAAGGTATTGAATAGATTTCACTCACTGCTCAGTCAGCTACTCACAAATGAAGGAATACCTGGGAATTTCAATACAGTCCATAGTCCATAATGCCTACCCACATAAGGCAAGCCCCCAACAGTGGGTGGTTTTATATTGTGAGGATGGATTCCTAGGTCCAAGGTTGCTTTTGGTAACATTTTTGTAATTTTAAACTAAGGAAATGTTCCCAAAATAGTAAAAGTACTTGATATGCCCTTATTCTAGATCCACATTTGTTTGTTTTGTATGATTTACTTATCATTCTCTCTCCATCTCTCTCTTCTTTTCCATGTACATAAATACAGTTTTTAATATTTTATATATAAATACTATTATATATATATGTCTATGTTTTTCTGCATCATTTGATAGGAAGTGGATTTTGTGTCTCTATCCCTAACTACCTCACTACCTCAGGGTACATTTCCTAATAGGATCATCATGTTGCACAACCAAAGTATAATGATCAAAATCAGAAAATATGACATTGATATATTATCTAATCCCTATCCATATTAAAATGTCATAAATTGTCCCAGGAATGATTTTGGTATCTTTTTATTTCCTCCAGGCCCCTAATCCAAGATTGCACATGGCATTTAGTTCTCATTTCTGCTCTCTGTTAATCTGAACAATTCCTCAGGCATTTTTCACCTTATGTTCTTCAGGTTTTCCTTTTAACCATGTAGAACACTATATTTTAATAACTTTGTCTATTTAACCGTTCTCAGTATTTTCTTCTTGCTGTGACAAGAAATAAAAAGTATATGAGCACTGATTCATCTTTAGGAGAAAAGGGACACATGTAGAGCTTGGAGAATGGTCCCTCCTCCCCATCTTGGAGGAAATGAGACACAATTTTATATTTCAAGGACTTATTTGAATTTTAAGAAACTGATATTTGATATCATGTATTGTAGGAAACTTGTACAATATTAAAAAAAATATTTCTGTTTGACAGGTCATAAAATTCATCACATATTCCCATTTATTCAATATATTTATTGACACATTCAAGAGATTAAACTTGTGTACATATTCTTGAAAGAGGTTGTATGAGAAATCAACTTCTTGTGTATTAAATAATATTTCATTTTCTACAATATTGAAATATACCTAACACAATGTAAAATTATACATATGAACTATGATTCATTTCAAAAGAAATTATGCTTTCTTACTGTGTTTACTATTGACATTTCAAAAAATTACTTTACAAAATTATTCTTTAATAATTCTTTTAAAGTATAAGATCTCTTGGGGCAATTAAACATATTTAATAAATGACAGAGTTAATACACCCAAGAATTTTAAAGAACATGTCCTTGAAAAACAATATGATGCTTTTACTTATTACTTGACATATATAGCTCTCCAAAAAAATTTATATTAAATAATACAACCAAAACCCCTCCTTTCACTCTAACACTATTTTAGAGAAAATGTGTTTTGCAATTTTATTTCTAACACTGAAAATTTCACTTTTGATCATAAAGTTAAAGGAAGAAGAACAGAATGGAAAAAGTTTTCTATCTTAGACGAACTTAAGTAAGCCAAATAATTAAAAATTAGAGATCAACCCTTAAACCAGAAGAGTCAAAATAGTTTTTGTTAGATGCTTTTTTTATGTTTTCATGTTATTTCAGTAAATAGTATTAGTTGTCTGAAGCAGAAAATATCTTTCTAAATACATGTCTGAAGGCTTCTGTAACTTGCTGGTTCCTCAGGGTATAAATGAATGGATTCAACAAAGGGGCAATTGAAGTATTGAGCAAAGCTACTCCTTTGCTTAAAATGACTCTTTCATTTGCTGATGGCTTTATGTACATGAATATACAACTACCATAAGTGATGGGTACAACAATCACTGAGAAGTGCAGGTAGAAAAGGCTTTCTTCTTAGGCTGAGCTAAAGGGAATTTTAGGATTGTCTTGATGATATAAGAGTAAGAAAGGATGACTAATAACAACGTGACAATTAGGATCATCACAGCCAAGAAAAAAGCAATGAGTTCTAGTAAATGTGTATCTGAGCAAGAAAGTTGCAGGATGGGAGAAATGTCATAAATGAAGTGATCAATGATATTTGTAGCACAGAAATCCAGGTTAAGAACCAAAATCAGTGGAGGGAAAATAACCAGGAATCCGGTTGCCCAGGAAGTGATTACAAGCTGATGACAAACTGTACTGCTCATGGTGGCTGTGTAATGCAAAGGTTTGCAGATGGCAACATAGTGGTCATAGGACATAGCTGCCAGAAGAAAAAATTCTGTAACCCCCAAGAATATGTAAAAAAATAACTGAGATATGCAATCATTATAGGAAATGGTCTTCTGCCTAGTAATAATGGTGATCAGGAATCTGGGGATGCAAACACTTGTGAATGACATTTCCAAGAAAGAGAAACTCCGGAGGAAGAAGTACATTGGGGCCTTGAGATAGGAATCCAGTAGAGTGAGGGCAATGATAGTTGAGTTTCCTATCATGCGCATCATGTAATTTACAAGGAGAAATACAAAGACTACAATCTGTAACTGAGCATTCTCTGTCAGTCCGAAAAGGATAAACTCTGTCTGCTTTGTACGGTTCTTCATTTCTATTTCATGATTTTAAACAAATTCTAGAACTATTAAGGCACAAAAATAGGAAACTACATGAGTAGCTTTATGTCCAGGAAATGATATATAAAAGGACCCATATTCTCAAACACACCCATTTACAAGGTAAGGCTCCATGATGTTGAAAATATGATCTGAAATGTGTAACAAGAACTATTGAATAAGAACACCATAGAAGTCACCTCATTTTTAAAAATTGACTTGCAAACCCCATTAAAGTTTTTTTCAACCTTACTTGCAAACTTCCAGTCATTGTAACTAGCTCCAAATTTGTCCTTTTGTTAAATAAATTAGATAAAATCTTTGTTCAGGGTTAAAAAATGGTTCATTCCTTTTTAATCATTAACTTCATCAAAATAAAATTATACCATTGTAATCAATGAATACCTAGAGTTAAATTCTGAAACTATAGATTTCATGTTAAAGTGACATTTTAACGCCTCTTCAAACTTCTCTATGGCACAGCTGTTGAAGACATAGAAAAGGACACATGAAAAAAGAGTGTAAGTATGTAATACCATGACAAAATAAATACTAATTGAATCTAGGAAAAATTGAAAATGAATGTAAGCAGATATAAGCATATTACAAAAAACTAATAATATCTATTAAGACGTTAACATTTTGGCACATTTAACCAAGACCATAATAATAAGAAAGAACTCAGAAAATGAATTACATCTCTTCACAATCTTCACCTGTTACAAGTATGTAGAATCTAAATCTACTTTCCAGATGTAGATCTGTTGGAGTGAAAATACCTTTTATTGTCACATTGTCCATGTCCTCATGTCCCCAGCAAGCAGTCACACACCTTCTCAGTGACTATTATCTAAGGCAGTATTGCTGCAGGAGGTGTGCAATGATTTACATACATGAGACAACCGCATTCATACAGTGTTTGCATGGAAGTTCTTAGAATCTTAGATGGCCATGATGAGAACAGAGCAAATAATAAAGCAGAAATGTAACAATTGTGGGGGCATATTAGCAACTAGAAATTGGACTTAAAACTATGCCATTCCACATGTAATTCAGGTGTGGATCTGAGAATGAACATACTAATGGCTGTTGAGAAAAGGATGATCCACTCAGAAGATTTAAGTTTGGACAGGCCTTTTATTGTTTGACAGTGAGTTTTGAGGGAATATCCAAGCAAATGAATGAAAACTATTACAACAATAAGAATTTCAGTAAAGAGACAAAACAGATTTCAAATATTCAGAAAATATGTTGGAAAATTTACCTTTCTCAAAAAGCATTTCAATTTCCATATTAGATATTCTATATAAGCTGTATGTCATGGTATAGTTTAAGAGTGAAAGATAGAAAACAATCTAAATATTTAAAAAATAAGCAACTCTTTAAATAATTTTATTCATTCAGATAATTACATTTTGAAGTGAGGACATTGATGAATATATATTCTAATTAAAATATTCTAAATGTATTTTAGATATAAAATTACAAAAAGGTTTATATAAACTGTCCTCATTTTATAAATGTCTACATATGTACATGCAGGTATTATTTCTGCAATATATATAATTTTTCAATAGTAATTAAAAATAAAGTTGTTATTCAGTGAGATATTATATTATTCTGCATTTATATTTTCCATAAAAAATTCAGTCATTCTTAATAACAACCTATCAAAGAAAATCATCCAGTAAACATTTGTTTTTTTTCAAACTTCTCTAATTTATTTTATGAATGCAAAAAGTGAGTTCAAAACACTGACTGGTTATATATTTTACAGCCATATTTTCAATTATAATGAATCTAGTGATGCATTTCATTTTCCTTAACCTAAGAAGACCTTTGCCACCATTCTGCAAATTAGAAAAACTATTTCCAAATCAGCTTGGAACATACGCACTGCCAGAGAGAAAAAAATAACATCATATAAGGTGCAGTGTTTTTCTTTTAAATAAAAAATATTGAAATTATTTCTTACTATTAATTAAATTTTGCCAATGTATATCTTTGCCTATTCTGAAGCATTTCTTTTTTTCATTACCTATTACCTCAAACATGAATTCATAAACCCCACATTATTTAAATGAATAAGTTTATTCCTTTGGCAACTCATTACAATTTTTCATATCTCATCAATTTTTTCTCCTCTTAATATTAATTTTCCAATGAATTATCTCCATGTTATTGAGGGAAATGGTAAATCTTAGGGAATCATAGATGAATCTAAATCTTTCTTCCTTGATGTCCCCTTCATACAGCCCTGTTCATTTTGTTTATATGTCCTTGCTTGAACTTCTACTTTTACTGCAAAATGAATTGAGCATCCTGTAAGTTCAGTATTGATATCAGAGTCATTTCAAAACCATGAAGCAGATATTTGTTCTGTAACCAACACAGATTTGGGCATCAATAATTATCAATGAAAAGTTGTCATTGCTCAAAGTGTTGATCAGAATTAGCACTCCCTAAAGAGCTATTTTTTCCTATTTTTTAAAATGTATTAAAATATGTGAAGTCAATTATTCAAGAAAAGTATCCATCAATTTGTAGAAAATATTTTTAATTGATTTATAGTTCTTTGACTTCTAGAGTTGTTCAGGCTGTTTATCTAGACAAATAGAACAATCATCATTACTTCTGCAATTCTACAGAGCAGTGTCTGGTTTAAACCGACCAAAGTATTAAAAATGCAGGTGCAAGCACAAAAATCAAACAATGCTCTTGATTTACAGATGCAAAAAATAGAAAATGAGGAATAATTAGTTTATTCAAAGAGGAAAAATAAAATATAACATTTAAATTACTGTTAGTAGATATTTGTTTGTAGTTTACATGGTATTTGTAGTTATTCTTAAATTTTTGAAAGAAAAGGAGTAACACTATTTTGCATACCATCAGCAGCAAATGTTGGTGCATCTTTTTCTTTCTCTAGACTATAAGAGCAGGGCCCAACCATACTGGAAGCCAAACACACTCATTGGAAGACAATAAGTAATTTTGTAGGCAGAAAAATTTTTATAATCTCTCAAGTTAATTCAAATCAGAAAGCTACAGTGTGACTATTTTAGTATATTAATTTTTCTTCACTATCGCATATACCTGATCACATTGCAGTATCTATGCTTGGGTAATAAATATTTTCAATAAAATCTTCTTAATAACAAATAATTCATAAGATGTGTGTCCAACAAATCCCAACTCACAACATTCATAAAGATTACCATAGATGAGATGATTACCTTGAAACTTGGGGAGTATTTAATGGGCTCAAATCATTTAAAAGGAGTGAAGTCTTCTCTTCAGGTAGGCTAAGGGGACCCTGTCTGTAAGGAGGTAGAGGACAGATGAAAAAATACTCAAAAGAGCCAAGAAAACACCAATTGGCACTTGTCTTTAATATCCAATTCAAAAAAAGTTTATTGTTTCAGAAATAATGGTATAAAATGGTTTTAGGGTTTCACATTAAAAAAATACTCATTTCAAGGAAAATGTGTAGACACCGCAAATCATAAGATTATTTTATTTTTATTTATTTATTTATTTTAAGATGCCCTAGAGTCACTAATTGTCTTCTCTGAGTTGTAAAGCCCACCCCGTGCCCCTCTAACATTACATCTGCTAATTGTAATGCCCCATTTTCCCCCTTGTCCCTCCCTTCCCACCCATCCTCCCCAGTCCCATTCCCTTTGGTAACTATTAGTCCGTTCTTGGGTTCTGTGAGTCTCCCGCTGTTTTGTTCCTTCAGTTTTTTTCTTAGTTCCTATACTCCAACTATGAGTGAAATCATTTGGTACTTGTCTTTTTCAGCTTGGCTTATTTCCCTGAGCATAATACCCTCTAGCTCCATCCATGTTGTTGCAAATGTTAGGATATGTTTTTCTTATGACTGAATAATATACCATTGTGTATATGTACCACTTCTTCTTTATCCATTCATCTACTGATGGACATTTAGGTTGCTTCCATTTCTTGGCTATTGTAAATAGTGCTGTGATAAACATAGGGGTGCATATGTCTTTTTCAAACGGGGCTACTGCATTCTTAGGGTAAATTCCTAGGAGTGGAATTCCTGGGTCAAATGGTATTTCTATTTTGAGTTTTTTGAGGAACCTCCATACTGCTTTCCACAATGGTTGAACTAATTTGCATTCCCACCAGCAGTGGAGGAGGGTTCCCTTTTCTCCACATCCTCACTAACATTTGTTGTTGTTTGTGTTTTGGATGTTGGCTATCCTCCCTGGTGTGAGGTAGTAACTCATTGTGGTTTTAATCTGCATTTCTCTCGTGATTAGTGATGTGGAGCATCTTTTCATGTGCCTGTTGGCCATCTGAATTTTTTCTTTGGAGAAGTGTCTATTCATGTCCTCTGCCCATTTCTTAACGGGACCATTTGCTTTTTGTTTGTTGAGGTGCATGAGTTCTTTACATATTTGGATGTCAACCCCTTATCGGATATGTCATTTATGAATATATTGTCCCATACTGTAGGGTGTCTTTTAGTTCTACTGATGGTGTCCTTTGCTGTACAGAAGCTTTTCAGCTTGATATAGTCCCACTTGTTCATTTTTGCTTTTGTTTCCCTTGCCCAGGGAGATATGTTCATGAAGAAGTCGCTCATGTTTATGTCCAAGAGATTTTTGCCTATGTTTTTTTCTAAGAGTTTTATGGTTTCATGACTTACATTCAGGTCTTTGATCCACCTTGAGTTTAAGTTTGTGTATGGGGTTAGACAGTAGTCCAGTTTCATTCTCTTACATGTAGCTGTCCAGTTTTTCCAATACCAGCTGCTGAAGAGGCTGTCATCTCCCCAATGTATATCCAAGGCTCCCATATCAAATATTAATGGACTGTGTATGTTTGGGTTGATGTTTGGACTTTCTATTCTGTTCCACTGGTCTGTGGGTCTGTTTTTGTGCCAATACCAAATTGTCTTAATTACTGTGGCTTTGTAGTAGAGCTTGAAGTCAGGGAGCATAATTCCCCCTGTTTTATTCCTCCTTCTCAGGATTGCTTTGCCTATTCGGGTGTTTTGTGGTTCCATATGAATTTTAGAATTCTTTGTTCCTGCAAACCATCAGATTATTTTAGATCATAAATAATAATATGTGTCAAGATACTAAGATAATTTCTTTGACTTTTTTTATAAGTCAATCTGTTATTAGGAAACAATGTATGGATATATAACACAAATAGTACCCCTGCTTATTTTTTTTAAAAGCAACTGTGTTCAACCTTAAAAAAAGTAGAACTTCTGCATGTTATTATTCTTTGAGAATAAATATTTTCTTCACTGATTTGAGAATGTGCACCTAAATTCAAACTTTTTGAAGTAGTTCTGATTATTATAACACCTGTCATGTATTGATTATTTACTGTGAACAATTAGCACAAAGTATTTTGTTCATCATTGTACATACATTATTCAATTTAATCATCATGAGCAAAGAACACATAATTATATACTTTCATTTTGCTGCTGAAAAATCTGAGAATGAAAGAAATAATTTTACTTGCTCACAGTAATGACACAGTTTAGAATTTATGGACAGAGGACACAATCATATTTTGATTCCAAAGTTTAGTTTGCTTATCAATATGTAATACTTACAATTAAATAAATGGATAGTTAGTTGACAGGTAAATGAGAGAGAGAGAGAAATGATAGAAGAGAAGGGCATTTAATTGGAAAATAGTCAACAATCTAATACCTGATACCATACCTAGAATATGAGAGCTGAACTTTTTTGGAATAGATAAATATATGACTTAATGATTGACATTCAGATACCATATCCATATATGCAAAAAAATTTTACAAAAAATTAAATGAGGTTGTGAAGCTTTTTTCTATTCTCCCTGGAAAAGCATTTTAATCTTTTATTTTTCACTGAAAAATGTCCAGCTACAATTTTACAAATAGGACATTTTTTATTACAAAATTTCAGGACCCTTAATAATTTATTTAAAGTAAACTATTTTTTTATTACAGTATCATTGATATACACTCTTATGAAGGTTTCACATGAAAAAACAATGTGGTTAATACATACACCCATATTATCAAGTCCCCACCCATACCCCACTGAAGTCAGTGCCCATCAGTGTAGTAAGATGTCAGAGTCACTATTTGCCTTCTCCGTGCTACACTGTCTTCCCCATGATCCCCCCACACCATGTGTTCCATTCATGATACCCCTTAATAACCTACTCCCTCCATCCCCACCCACCTTTCCGTACCCCTCCCTTTTGGTAACCGCTAGTCCCTTCTTGGAGTCTCTGAGTCTGCTGCTGTTTTGTTCCTTCAGTTTTGCTTCATTGTTATGCACCACAAATGAGGGAAATTATTTGGTACTTGTCTTTCTCTGCCTGGCTTATTTCATTGAGCATAATACCCTCTAGCTCCATCCATGTTTTTGCAAATGATAGGATTTGTTTTCTTCCTGAAGCTTTTTGACTTTACTTTTTAAGTTAAATTTTGATTTTTCAACCATTTATTATATATTACATATTTAAATTTGTTAAGATCCATATTACAGGAAAAAAATACAAATTAATATAAATAGAGACAGATGAAGTAACAGTTTTTCACACTGAATAAAAACCATAGGGGTGGAGGATTAAGGATGGTAGCATGAGAGGTGAAACAGAGGCTTCCTCCTAAAACTGCATATAGTATGAAAATATAACTGATACAACTACTCCTGAAAGAGCAACAGGAAAGAGGACTGTACCAGACTGCATACACCTGGAGACAAGAGCAGACCTCACAGACAGGGTAATGTACTAAACCTGTGGCCTGGCAGGACCCAAGCCCTTCCCCCACCCATACTCACCAGTGGGAGGAAGAGAAACGGAGCAGGGAGGGAGTGGAGACCTGGAGCTGCTGAATACCTACCTCCAGAGATCTGTTATGGGAGCACAAACCTACATTTCATGGTGCTTGCATGATACTATCGTAATTAGGGGTTGTAAAGCCAAGACAGGCAGCATTCCTGGAGAGACTGAGATTCCAGCTGCTTGTGGAAAGCAGGGATCCATATCTGGCTGCTCTGGGACAAAAGAAAGGCAGGCAATCTGAGAGACTTCCTAACAAGGAAGCCCTAACAAGAGGGCTGCTAAAGGGGCAAGGATTGCACAGAGCTTACTGCTCAGGAGAAAGACAGGTTGACAAAATTGTCCAAATGCACTCTGCCCAGAAGTTTCAGAGCTTTCATGATTTTCAGGTGCTCCAGCTCTCTGGCTGTCTATACAGCTCCAAGAACCCCTTCTGTGATAGGCAGGATAATGTGTCTTTCTCCTGGCAAGCCCACCTGGCTCTCAAAGCAGCAAATCCTATGCTGGCGTTAGCCCAGCAAGAGGGAAGATCTGCCTACAGGAACCAAAAACACAAAGCATAGAGGCTTATACCTGTGGGCTCGGCCCACTGGTTAAGGCAGGGGAGACAGGCATAGCAGCTGGGAAGCAGGAAACAGCTCTTCCCTAAACCCAGGCACCAATACCCCTCCCTTATGACCCCCGACATTGCTTCAGATGCTGGGAAGCTCCAGAGAGTAGAGCTTCTGGCCATTAAAAGGTGCCTAATGCAAATATGAAAGGCCAAAGGAACCTGGTTCAGAGTAAAATTACTAATACAACTCCTGAGAAAGATTTAAATGATATCAACCTCATGACTCTCCCTGAAATGGAGTTCAAAATAAAAATGATTAACGTGCTCATGGAAGTATGAAAAGACAATCAAGAACTCAGGAATGAACTCCGGTCAGAGATCCAATTGTTGAAGAGCACAATGGAGGGTATTAAAACCAGACTGGATATGGTGGAGGAGACAATAAATGAAATAGAAACTAGACAAGAGGAATACAAAGAAGCTGTGGCAGAGAGAGAAAAAAGGATCTCTAAGAATGAAAGAATATTGAGAGAACGGTGTGACCAATCCAAATTGAACACTATTTTCATTATAGGGGTACCAGAAGAAGAAGAAGAGAGAAAAGGGATAGAAAGTCTCTTTGAGGAGGTTATTGTTGAAAACATCCTGAATCTGGGGAAGAAGATGGTCTCTCAGGCCATGGAGGTGCACAGATCTCACAACACAAGGGACCCAAGGAAGACAACACCAAGACATATAGTAATTAAAATGGCAAAGATCAAGGATAAGGACAGACTATTAAAAGCAGCCAGAGAGAGAGATAAGATCACATACAAAGGAGAGCCCATCAGGCTATCATCAGACTTCTCAACAGAAACCTTACAGACCAGAAGGGAGTGTCATGATGTATTTAATGCAATGAAGCAGAAGGACCTTGGACCAAGATTACTTTATTGGGGAAGATTATAATTTAAATTTGAAGGATGGATTAAACAATTTCAAGATAAGCAAAAGCTGAGAGAATTTACCTCCCACAAACCATCTCTACAGTGTATTTTGGAGGGACTGCTATAGATGGAAGTGTTCCTATGGTTTAAATAGCTGTCACCAGAGGTAATAAAACCACAGTAAAGGAAGTAGATCAGCTAATTACTAAGCACATGCAAAATTAAATAAGCTCTAAAGAAAGTCAAACAAGCAATAGACAAAGAGTACAGAATATGATACCTAATATATAAAGAATGGAGGAGAAAAAAAGGAGGACAAAAAAAAAAGAACCTTTAGATTGTGTTTGTAATAGCATGTTAAGCGAGTTAAGTTACACTCTTACATAGTAAGGAAGTTAACCTTGAACCTTTGATAATTACGAATCTAAAGCCTGCAATAACAATAAGCAGATACCTATCCATAATCACCCTTAATGTAAATGGACTGAATGCACCAATCAAAAGACAAAGAGTCACTGAATGGATAAAAATACAAAACCCATCTAAATGCTGCCTACAAGAGACTCACTTTAAACCCAAAGACATACACAGAGTAAAAGTGAAGGGATGGAAAAAGACATTTCATGCAACTAATGAGAAAAAAGCCGGAGTTGCAGTACTTATAGCAGACAAAATGGACTTCAAAACAAAGAAAGTCACAAGAGACAAAGAGGGACATTACGTAATGATAAGTCAATCCAACAAGAAAATATAACCATTGTAAATATCTATGTGCCCAACACAGGGGGACCCACATATGTGAAAAAAATACTAACAGAATTAAAATGAGAAATAGAATGCAATGCATTAATTCTAGGAGACTTCAACACTCCTCTCACTCTGAAGGACAGATCAACCAGACAGAAAATAAGTAAGGAGACAGAGGCAATGAACAACACAGTATAACAGATGGACCTAACAGACATCTACAGAACTCTACACCCAAAAGCAGCAGAATACATATTCTTCTCAAGTGCACATGGAACATTGTCATGAATAGATCATATGCTAGGCCACAAAAAGAGCCATGGTAAATTCAAAAGATTTAAACTGTACTAACCAGCTTCTCAGACCACAAAAGTAAGAAACTAGAAATAAACTACACAAAGAAAATGAAAAATCCCACAAACTCACGGAGACATCACAATATGCTCCTAAATAACCAATGGATCAATGACCAAATAAAACCAGAGATCAAGCAATATATGGAGACAAATGACAACAATAATTCAACACTGCAAAATCTGTGGTACGCAGCAAAGGCTGTGTTAAGGAAAGGGTATTGCAATACAGGCCTACCTCAGGAAAGAACAATCCCATATGAGAAGTCTAAACTAACAATTAATTAAACTAGAAAAAGAAGAACTAATGAGACCCAAAGTCAGTTGAAGGAGGGACAGAGTAAAGATTAGCGCATAAATAAATAAAATCGAGAATAAAACAATAGAAAGGATCAACGAAAGCAAGAACTGGTTCTTTGAGAAAATAAACAAAGTAAATAAACCTCTAGGCAGACTTACCAAGAAAAAGAGTCTACTCACATAAACAGAATCAGAAATGAGAAAGGAAAAGTCACTACAGACAGCACAGAAATACAAAGAACTCTTAAAGAAAACTATGAAAAATGATATGCTAACAAACTGGATAACCTAGAAGAAACGGACAAGTTTCTAGAAAAATACAACCTTCCAAGTATGAACCAGAAAGAAACTGAAAATCTGAACACACAAATTACCAGAACTGAAATTGAACTGGTAATCAAAACCCTACCTAAGAAAAAAATGCCAGGACTACATGGCTTCACCACTGAATTTTATCAGACATTTAGTGAAGACATAATACCCATTCTCCTTAAAGTTTTCCAAAGAGTTGAAGAAGAGGAAATACTTCCAAACTCATTCTCTGAGGCCAGCATCCCTCAAATACCAAAACCAGACAAAGACACCACGACAAAAGAAAATTGCAGACCAATATCCCTCATGAACATACATGCAAAAATACTCAAAAAAATATTAGCAAACTGAATTCAAAAATACATAAAAAGATCATCCATCATAATCAAGTAGGATTTATCCAGAGATTTAAGGATAGTACAACATACGAAAATCCATGAACACTCTCCACCACATCATCAAAAAGAAGGACAAAAACCAGAAGATCATCTCAATAGATGCTGAAAAGTCATTTGACAAAATTCAGCATCCATTCATGATAAAAATCTTAACAGAATGCGTATAGAGGGCAAGGAAATCAACATAATAAAGACCATACATGACAAACCCACAGCCAACATTATACGTAACAGCGAGAAGCTGAAAGCTTTTCCTTTAAGATCGGGAACAAGACTAAGATGCCCACTCTCCCCACTTCTATTCAACATAGTACTGGAGGTCCTTGCCAAAGCAATCAGACAACACAAAGAAATAAAAGGCATCCACATTGGCAAGGAAGAAGTTAAACTGTCCCTGTTTGCGGATGACATGATATTGTACATAAAAAAAAAACCCTAAAGAATTCACTTCAACACTACTAGACCTAATATCTCAATTCAGCAAAGTTGCAAGATAAAAAATTAGTATGCAGAAATCTGTGGCATTTCTATACATTGACAATAAACTAGCAGAGAGAGAAATCAGGAATACAGTTCATTCACAGTTAATGTCAAAAAAAAAAAATACCTAGGAATAAACCTAACCAAGGAAGTGAAAGACTTATACTCTGAAAGCTACAAGACACTTGAGAGAAATTAAAGAAGATACCAATAAATGGAAACACATCCTGTCCTCATGGATAGGAAGATTTAATATTGTTAAAATGGCCCTCCTGCCTAAAGCAATCTACAGATTCAATGTAATTCCTAACAATAGCATTCTTCAGTGAACTAGAGAAACTCATTCTAAAATTCATATGGAACCAAAAAAGACCCCAAATAGCCAAAGCAATCCTGAGAAGGAAGAATAATTCTGGGGGGATTATGGTCCCCAGCTTCAAGCTCAACTACAAAGCCACAGTAATCAAGACAATGTGGTACTGGCACAAGAACAGACCCAAAAACCAATGGAACAGACTAAAGAGTGCTGATATAATCCCAAGCATATATGGTCAATGAATATATGATAAAGGAGCCATGGACATACAATGGGCAAATGACACCCTCTTCAACAGCTGGTGTTGACAAAACTGGCCAGCTACATGCAAGAGAATGAAACTGGATTATTGTTTAACCCCATACACTAAAGAAAACTCAAAATGGATTAAGTGCTTGAATGTAAGTCATGAAATCATAAAAATCCATAGGCAACATAGGCAAAAATCTCCTGAATATGAGCATGAGCAACTTCTTCCTGAACGCATCTCCTTGAGCAAGGGAAACAAAAGCAAAAATGAACTCATGGGACTACATCAAACTATAAAGTTACTGTGCATCAAAGGACACCATCTACAGAACAAAAAGGCATCCTACAGTATGGAAGAATATATTTGTTAATGACATAGCTGAAAAGGGGTTAACATCTAAAATATATAAAGAATTACGTGCCTCAACACCCAAAAAGCAAATAACCCAATTGAAAAATGGGCAGAGGATATAAAGAGACAGTTCTCTAAAGAAGAAATTCAGATGGCCAACCGACACATGAAAAGATGCTCCACGTCACTAATCATCAGGGAAATGAAAATTAAAACCACAATGAGATATCACCTTACACCAGTTAGGATGGCCAGAATCCAAAGGAGTAAGAAAAACAAATGCTGGTTAGGATGCGGAGAAAGGGGAACCCTCCTACACTGCTGGTGGGAATGTAAGCTAGTTCAACCATTGTGGAAAGCAGTATGGAAGTTCCTCAATAAAACTAAAAATAGAAATACCATTTGACCCAGGAATCCCATTCCTTGAAATTTACCCAAAGAATACAACTTCTCAGATTCAAAAAGACATATGCACCCCTATTTTTTTGCAGCACTTTTTACAATTGCCAAGATATGGTAGCAACCTAAATGTCCATCAGTAGATGAATGGATTAAGAAGATGTTGTACATATACACAATGAAATACTACTAAGCCATAAGAAAGCAACAAATTCTACCATTTGCAACAACATAGATGGAGCTGGAGGATATTATGCTCAGTGAAATAAGCCAGGCAGGGAAAAACAAATGTCAAATGATTTCCCTCATTTGTGGAGTATAAAAACGAAGCAAAACTGAAGGAACAAAATAGCAGCAGACTCAGAGACTCCAAGAAGGACCTACTGGTTACCAAAGGGGAGAATATATTTGTAAATGACATATCCGACAAGGGGTTAACATCCAAAATATATAAAGAACTTACATGCCTCAACACCCAGAAAGCAAATAACCCAATTAAAATATGGGCAGAGTATATGCAGGGACAGTTTCCAAGGAAGAATTTCGGATGACGAACAGACACAGGAAAAGATGCTCCACATCACTAGTCATCAGGGAAATGCAATTCCCTCCCTGTGGGAGGGCAGGTGGGGAGGGTGGGAGAAGGGGATTGAGGGGTAGGTATTTTGTTCAGTACACATGGTGTGGGGGGTCACAGGGAAAACAGTGTAGTGCTGAGAAGTCAAACTGTGAATCTGTGGCATCTTACTACACCCAAGGACAGTGACTGCATTGGGGTATCGGTTAGGTCTTGATAATATGGGTAAATGTAGCAACTACATTGTTTTTTCTTGTGAAACCTTCATAAGAGTGTATATTAATAATACCTTAATAAAAAAATCACACAGAAAAAAAACCATAGAGGTAAAAACTATTAAAATAATTAAATAACTTTGTATAATTTTTTAAATATCTTGACTCTCCATAGGATACATTTTAAAGAGTGAAAGAATGACAAATAAACCTTTAATCATATAGTTTGTGTGTCATCATTGGTGGTACAGATTAAGAACTCTGATTTCATGTACTTAAATATGGCAAGCTTTATGAAATAATGCTTCATTTGTAGAGTACAAAGCAAATGGAAAAATATTTACAATAATAATTAAGTTGACTGTATATACTTCTTACAAGTATATTTATATATTCTTTCACTAAAAATGCCAACATAAAGGAATTTTGTTGTCTTTTATCATTTCATTATTTATTGGTTGAAGGGCACCCAAAAATACATTTTCATCAGATAATTATTGTTTTGCACATAGACTGTATCTAATAAAAAGATTGCATTTCATTGTCTTCAAAGACACAATTCCCACTGTTGCCTGTTTGGTATTTTGCAAAAATTCAATGCATATTAGATTCATTAGTTACATCTGAACTTTGGTCATGAAGGACCCTTTATTAACCAATACAGAGAACTCCTGTATATCCATAAGATTCTGAAATAATAAAATATTCATCTTACTTTACTATATAAAAATCTATCTTTGCCCAAAGAAATCAGAAATCATCTTTCAAAATCCTCTAAAACTCACCTTGTATTTCTCAGACACTTAAAATAAATGACATATTATTTCAACTTTGAGATATAAGAAATTTTTTCTTAGGTTCAAAATTGAATAGAATCTTCAACGAGATTCTGTTGGCAACCTAGAGGGCATTAACTGCTGTTGCTGCTGCTGCAAAAAAAAATCTCTGAATGTGTATGTCTCCATGAGGGGACATTGTGCATGTATTTGATTCCATCTATATTTACAATTTCATCTTTAGAATTATCAGAATTACAGTCAACTAAAGCTATGGTTATCTTCCATAAGAGTAAGTATCTTCTTTGGTAATTTCAGTGTCTTTCTCCGTACAGCATTCTAGTTCCTTGGTCTTTGCAAAATAAAAGACGTATCTACTTAAAAACTATAGATGGCAGAAAAAAGGTGGTGGTGTAGGAAGGCAATGTAAAAACCTGCTCCCCAAATCACATAGAACATGAAAATACAGCAAATACACCTTGACCTAAAATCAACCTGAAGACTGCAGAACTGACCACCCACATCTGGGGAAGAAAGAAGACCCTGTAGAAAAAGGTAAAATGACAGTCATGATCTGATGGGACCCACATCCTCCTCCCTTGTTTTGTTTTTAAAATCCATAAATGGGTGAAGTCATTTAATACTTGTTTTTCTCTGCTAGCTTATCTCATTGAGCATAGTACCCTTTAGCCCCATCCATGTTGCTGCAAATGGTATGATTTCTTTTCTTTTATGTATGAACAACATTCCGCACACAAAACAGATGCTGGCTGTGAAATTATTACAGTATGAAGTACAGTTAATTCTATGCAGCTCTGATTTAATACAGCATCTTTATATTTGTTTACATTTCTCTTGATTGTGAATGGTGACATGTGTGGTCTGTGTTGGTGTGCATAAGTTTTGGTAAATTTTAACTGTTTATAATAACTGCATATTTTATAATAAGTGATAAAAACAGGCTAGTATATATAATATATTTTGTGCAGTCATGGTATATATCAATTTTCCTTAGTTTTTTTCAATATTTCAAGGTACACGTTTTGTCTGCAACATTTAAAAATTTTTCACATGTCAAAAAATTTTCTAATACACTTATTTAAAAATTAGTGTTTAAGTGGACCTGCACAATCGAAACCCATGTTGTTCAAAATGAATCAATTGCAGTTGTCTTAGGGAAACTTGAAAAGCTGCAAGAAAACACAAAGAAACAATTCCAAAAAATTAGGAAAACAGTACATTAGCCAAATTAGTTTAACAGGGAGATAGCAGTCATTAAAAAGTACCATATGCAAATTCTGGAACTGAAGAATATAATCAATAAAATGAAAAATGCAACAGTGAACAATAGCAGACTGGAAAAAACAGAACAAAGAATCTGTGAAGCAGAAGACAGATCATTGTAAATTATCCATGGGAAACCTAAAGGAAGAAGTATGAAAAAGAGTGAAGAAAGCCAACATAAACTATGGGATACAGTGAGAGAAGCAGTTTATTCATTATTAGATTTTCAGAAGAGAAAAGAGGGAGAAAGATGCAAAAGGAAATAAATGTTGGAAGCTTATTTGAAGAAGTTATGTCTCAAAATTGTGGAGTATTTTGGACATCCAATTTCATGAATTTCATAATCCCTTCCTAATTTCAATCCAAAACAATCTTCTCCTAGAAAGATGGTATAATAAAGTATAAAATCAAAGACAAAGGAAAATTTTAAATGCAGCAAGAGAAAAAAAAGCCCTGAGATACAGGAGAACCCCTATAAGGCTAACAGTGAGTTTTTCAGCAAAAAAAAAAAAAAAGATTTAAAAAATAAGACCCAACTATATACTACCTACAGACAATTGTGTCAGCTGCCAAAATTTTTATAGGTCCAAAATGAAAGAATGTAAAGAGATATTCTAGGCAGCTTTATATTTCTTGAAAATCAATGAACTTCTCTAAATAAGGGAAAATTTTTCGAAAGAGATTCTAAAGCAGCAAGGGGAAGTAGTGATATGTCCAGAGAGGTTTCTACATACAAAACTAACAATGATTATATTACAAGGCCAAGAAGAGTTGCTTGGATTACAAATTAGGATGAGATAAAAAGGGTCATCAGTTACATGGGAATAGAAAAATGCTAGTTTACATAAAGCTGGGGGCTTCAGCATTATTTCTTAGACATTCTTCTCAACTCTCTTTAATGCCTGTCCAGTGTGTCATTCTTAAGACTTAATTTTCTATCTATATTCTGATATGTCATTTATTTAAAGTTGAATTCCCAGTATGCAGTTCTACTACTTCTTTGAATGAAGTGCAAATCTTTTGATACAACCATGGAAAAACTGCTTTACTTGCTTATTTCTTAGGGTATAAATGAAGGGGTTCAACAAAGGGGCAACAGGTGAAGCGAGCAGAGAAACTACATTATTAATGGCCATTTCATCCTTAGCTGAATGCAGCTGCCATAGGTGATGGAAATCACAATCATATGGGAAGAACAGGTAGAAAAGGCCTTTTTCCTTTGCTGGGCAGATGGTAATCTTAGAATCATCCTAATGATGTGAATGTAGGATATAATTACACACACAAGGGTTATTATTAAGGTCAACACAGCACAAAGTTTAACCAGCTGCTCTATGAACAATGTATCTGAACATGAATTCTTCAGAATTGGGGAAGCATCACAGATGAAAAGGTCAATAACAAAGTCACAGAATTCCAGATTAAGGCTCAAACCAAGGGGTGGAAGGATGATCAATAAGCCAGATGCCCAACAACTGAGGATGAGGTTCCTGCAGACTCTGCTGTTCATGACAGTCACGTAATGCAGGGGTTTGCAGATGGCCACACAGTGGTCATAGGACATCACAGCCAACAGGAAAAATTCTGTAGCTCCAAAAAGTTTGACAAAAAAAATTTGACTGAAGCAGGCTTTGATGCTGATGGCCTTGTTCCCACTTGATATGCTGTACAGGTATGTGGGGACACCGGAAGTTGTGAATGAGATTTCTAAGAAAGAGAAATTTTGAAGAAAAAAATACGTAGCTGTTTTTACATGAGAATCCACCAAGATGAGCAGAACTATGGTCAGATTCCCAATTATACTTAACATATATATGTAGTAAGCTTGAAGATAAAGACCAAAATCTCCAGCTGTGGGTCATTTGTCAGTCCCAGTATGATGAAGCTTGTTAATGTTGAATGGTTTCTCATCACTGACTTCATCTATTGCCAGTTTTCACATAGAACTCACAGAATTAGGATCTGAGGAGCAATGTCAAATATGATGTCTCAAATACTGACTATAAATTACAATTAAACCAGTCACATGTATTTCCTTCTATAACCCAGTAATTAATCTTTCATGAGATGATAGTCCCAACCCCACTGAAGAGACCACAGGGAAGATAGAAACAGTTTATCTGCGGTCACATCATATCTCGGGCATCTTCTAGCTGACGAACCTTGGACAAATGATTTAACCATTCTGTGCTGCCATTTTTCACACTCTGTAAGAAGGGGTTAATTATCATACTACATCACAGAGTTACTGTGAGCTTTCGATGACTTAAACCATGTGAAACGCTTATAATAGCACTAATGAAACAATGACTGTACAGATATTGTTTTTCTTATTTTCTGTAGCCAATCTCTGATCTCTCAGGAAGGAATTTAGCTCTTCAGGTGGCATCTCTCTGTTCTGTGCATCATTTATTTCTTCTACTTTTCCAGATGATATCAACAGTATATGAATCTGCTTATACTCTATATAATTTTTTAATCCTTCCAATTAGAGAGTGATGTTTCTATCTTATACTTGAGTATATTTTCATATACTTGTCATACAGTTTCACCCCTCAGAAACTTTTCAACATGAATATTTATTTATTTTTTTCTTTTTAAGTTTTATATTACACAGACTATAGCTCTTTCTTAAAGTCTGAATCAGCACTTACTAGCTTGAACTGTAATACCTTTTAAGTTTGTTTCTCCCATGATTCAGTTTTGCAGTATCTGCCTAAGTAATTCTCCGGCCTTTTCCTAAATTACGGCAATATTCACACATACTTTTTCTGGTAATTTCTTGGGAATTCCTGCTTTGAAGTGTGGAACCTAAATGGATTGTCTCTCTCTCTGTATGACTGTGTAGACTGTTCTCTTTTTTTAAATATAATTAATTTTTTTATCATTAATCTACAATTACATGTGCAATATTATGGTTATTAAACTACCCCGTCATCAGGTGCCCCCCATCAACCCCATTACAGTCACTGTCCATCAGCGTAGTGAGATGCTATAGAATCATTACTTGTCTTCTCTGAGTTGTACTGCCCTCCCCGTGCCCCCCCAACATTACATCTGCTAATCGTGATGCCCCTTTTTCCCTCTTATTCCTCGCTTCCAACCCATTTTCTGCTGTCCCTTTCCCTTTGGCAACTATTAGCCAGTTCTTGGGTTCTGTGAGTCTGCTGCTGTTTTGTTCCTTCAGTATTTTTTCTTTGTTCTTATACTCCACATATGAGTGAAATCATTTGATACTTGTCTTTTTCGGCTTGGCTTATTTCACTGAGCATAATACCCTCTAGCTCCATCCATGTTGTTGCAAATGGTAGGATTTGTTTTCTTCTTATGGCTGAATAATATTCCATTGTGTATATGTACCACATCTTCTTTATCCATTCATCTACTGATGGACACTTAGGTTGCTTCCATTTCTTGGCTATTGTAAATAGTGCTGCGGTAAACATAGGGGTGCATCTGTCCTTTTCAAATTGGGCTGCTGCATTCTTAGGGTAAATTCCTAGGAGTGGCATTCCCCGGTCAAATGGTATTTCTATTTTGAGTTTTTTGAGGAACCGCCATACTGCTTTCCACAATGGTTGAATTAATTTGCAGTCCCACCAGCAGTGTAGGAGGGTTCCCTTTTCTCCACATCCTCGCCAACATTTGTTGTTGTTTGTGTTTTGGATGTTGGCCATCCTCACTGGTGTGAGGTGATATCTCATTGTGGTTTTAATCTGCATTTCTCTGATGATTAGCGATATGGAGAATCTTTTCATGTGCCTGTTGGCCATCTGAATTTCTTCTTTAGAGAAGTGTCTATTCATGTCCTCTGCCCATTTCTTAATTGGATTATTTGCTTTCTGTTTGTTAAGGTGCATGAGTTCTTTATATATTTGGATGTCAACCCCTTATCGGATATGTCATTTATGAATATATTCTCCCATACTCTAGGGTGTCTTTGAGTTCTACTGATAGTGTCCTTTGCTGTACAGAAGCTTTTCAGCTTGATATGGTCCCATTTGTTCATTTTTGCTTTTGTTTCCCTTGCCCGGGGAGATATGTTCATGAAGAAGTTGCTCATGTTTATGTCCAAGAGATTTTTGCCTATGTTTTTTCCTAAGAGTTTTATGGTTTCATGACTTACATTCAGGTCTTTGATCCACCTTGAGTTTACTTTTGTGTATGGGGCTAGACAGTAGTCCAGTTTCATTCTCTTACATGTAGCTGTCCAGTTTTTCCAACACCGGCTACTGAAGACGCTGTCATCTCTCCATTGTATATCCAAGGCTCCTTTATTAAATATTAATTGACTGTATATGTTTCAGTTAATGTTTGGATTTTCTGTTCTGTTCCACTGGTCTGTGGGTCTGTTTTTGTGCCAATACCAAATTGTCTTGATTACTGTGGCTTTGTAGTAGAGCTTGAAGTCAGGGAGTGTAATTCCCCCTGTTTTATTCCTCCTTCTCAGGATTGCTTTGGCTATTCGGGGTCTTTTGTGGTTCCATATGAAATTTAGAATTATTTGTTCCAGTTCATTGAAGAAAGCTGTTGGTAGTTTGATAGGGATTGCATTGAATCTGTAGATTGCTTTAGGTAGTATAGCCATTTTGACAATATTTATTCTTCCTAGCCAAGAGCATGGGATGCATTTCCATTTGTTAGTGTCCTTTTCAATTTCTCTTAGGAGTGTCTTGTACTTTTCAGAGTACAGGTCTTTCACTTCCTTCGTTAGGTTTATTCCTAGGTATTTTATTCTTTTTGATGCAGTTGTGAATGGAATTGTTTTTCTGATTTCTCTTTCTGTTAGTTCATCGTTAGTGTATAGGAAAGCAACAGATTTCTGGGTGTTAATTTTGTATCCTGCAACTTTGCTGAATTCAGATATTAGTTCTAGTAGTTTTGGAATGGAGTCTTTAGGGTTTTTATGTACAGTATCATGTCATCTGCAAATAGTGACAATTTGACTTCTTCTTTACCAATCTGGATGCCTTGTATGTCTTTGTTTTGTCTGATTGCTGTGGATAGGACCTCCAGTACTATGTTGAATAACAGTGGAGAGAGTGGGCATCCCTGTCTTGTTCCCGATCTTAGATGAAAAGCTTTCAGCGTCTCGCCGTTAAGTATGATGTTAGCTGTGGGTTTGTCATATATAGCCTTTATGATTTTGAGGTACTTGCCATCTATACCCATTTTGTTGAGAGTTTTAATCAGGAATGGATGCTGAATTTTGTCAAATGCTTTTTCAGCATCTATGGAGATGATCATGTGGTTTTTGTTCTTCTTTTTGTTGATGTGGTGGATGATGTTGATGGATTTTCGAATGTTGTACCATCCTTGCATCCCTGGGATGAATCCCACTTGATCATGGTGTATGATCCTCGTGATGTATTTTTGAATTCGGTTTTCTAATGTTTTTTGAGTATTTTTGCATCTACGTTCATCTATCTTATACTTGAGTATATTTTCATATACTTGTCATACAGTTTCACCCCTCAGAAACTTTTCAATATGAATATTTAAAAATAAAATCAATATTAATCAATGAAGATGGTAGAGAGGACCTAACAGAGAGACCAAATGGAAAAAAAGTCAGCCCATTTTTATCTCAAATGAACACCATTATCATATCTATTCAGGGAAAAAGGAAGGACTAATACAAATTCTTATAAACATGTTATCTAGCTGTATCCTCGCAGTGTCATTCCTAAAGGAGAATCGGAAGAGCTGTAAGCAAATTTTCAACTTTTTAGTACTCTTATTTTTAAAAGTGGTATGGACAAAGCTGTCCTATTTTATATCTATGATAAAACTGAGCCAATGAGAACATGCTGATTTTCAGGGTTTTCATCAAGGAATTTTTAAGACACAAATGTGGAAAAACAAGAAAATACTCTGAATGGATGGACTGGAAGTTATCAGTGAAAATTTATAATTCCTAAAATATGTACATGAAGGTGTTTATGAATCTATCCATGTGCATATGTATGCATGCACATATATGTTATACATAAATGTCCATTTATTTATATGTTTATATTTTTAAAATATATACACTATATGTATATATACTTCCTTACACTACTTAAGCCCACTACAATGGCTAAGCAAAAAGATATCCAGGCAGCAATGAGCTCACCTACAGGCCAGACATGGGGCTGTATTCCAAAATAAAATGATCCAATACTCCCTAAGAACTGCGTGATCCAGGACTGTAGTAAAATAGGTACAAAGTGGGTATGCAACATCTTGTTATTCTTAAAGTCAGGGACAAAATTGAAGTATTGATTTTAAAATGAGTTACTCTAAGGTCCAGATAAGCTAGCTTAAAGAGTGTCCCAAGGACAAATATGTGTGACAATTTGAGCACTGTAATTATTGAGTACAACAATGAATTATAGGCATTGAAAACTGAGAATTCATGAGTCCATGCATATAAGCAAACCGTTGCATCCATTATGTTGACAAGGGAAGGCTGTTGTTTATAATAGATGCCAAAAACCAGATACAGGTGGAAGGAGGGCTGGAGTTGGAAATCATCCTTTGCAATCATTGCAGTAAAGAGCAAACCAGTCAAAGACCATCAAGCCATGGAAAATCAAGGGGAACATTTTGTTGAGGAGCAGAATATTTGCATGGTTTTAAAATATTCTACTTAGCTGCTGAAAGGGAAAAGTTGTAATTACATGATGGAGTAATTGGAAAACTTAACCTGGTGACCAGATGTGTCACCCTGAAGATGACATAATACCATTGTGTGGTACTCTAGCTGTGAATGGATGACTTGAATCATGAGAAAACATCAGAGAAACCCAAACTGAGGAAGTTCTATTGAAAGAAGTGACTGATGGGAAATTATATTCTAAAAAATGTCCATCTTAGAAATATATATAGGCTGTAGAAATGGTCCACATAAGGAGGCTAAAGAATCATAACAGTCGAATGCAATACCTGACCCAATGTGGATACTGTGTAGAAGGGAGAGACAATGCTACAAAGGATATTTATCAGCGACATAAATGACATGGATTGCAAATTAGAAGAAATTTTGTTGGTGTTACGTTTACTGATAATATTACTGTGGTTTTTCACGTAAATACTCTTAGGACATGCACACTGAAATGTTTAAGAATATAGCAGTAAAGAACCATGATATTTAATTTTTTAATCTCGTGTGTCCTAAAAACTATTATGAAGAGAGATCAACAGCAAATAACAAGGTAAATGGGAAAAAATTTTAATGGTACATGCACCCAATTATTCATGAGTTTTGGTCCTATTCTTTGTGCAAGTTTCCTGTAACTGGAAATTATTTCCAAATTAAGTTAGAATTTAAGCCAACCCTCACTCCATCATTACTGCCTATCTATCACATCAGTTTTATGCTCCATCTAACAACTTTCCTCCAGAGAGGTATATCCAGTCTATTTTAATTTTCTTGCTTTCCATCCAGCTATTGTTTTTTGTCATGGAAAGAGTTTTCATTGTTATTTGAACATGATTGTACTCTTTTCTTCCTCAGTTATAATTTTTATTATGGTAAGAACTCTTCACATGAGATCTATCCTCTTATATTTTTAGGTGGAAAATGCAGTAGTAACTATAGACACTATGTTGTACAGCAGATTTCAGAATCTATTCCTCTTGCAGAACTTTACACCATTGTGCAGCAACTCCCCATTCCACAATTCTTCCTATGTCATCTCACCTCCACCCAACTTTACCTTAAAAAATTATTTTATCAGGGGAACTGGTCACCTTATTATCAAGTGGCATAGCCATTCATAAATCTTCATGATTAGCAAATTTGATTATACTTTAACAGCATCTCCTCAAAAACTCATTTTACTCCTGGCGTCTTTACTAACACGCTTCTGGTGTTATTCATAGCCCACTGCTCCCTCCTCTTCAGGGCACTTCTAAAGCAGCTTGCAAATGACAAAGGACCCCTGCCTACCTTCTGCTCTCTTATCTACATGCTCTCCCAAGGGGATCCTGTCCAATCACACAACTTAAATGATATGCAAATCTTATCTTAATATCTTAATGATGATCAGATGGAAAAAGATATTTACATACACACACACACACACACACACATACCAGTGGCTCAAATGAAAATCTTATTAGATACCCTTGGCTCTTTACTTCCCCTCACACCCAGATCAGTACATCAGCAAATGCTGTCTTTTACATTAAAATGTCTCTAATCCACCAACAGCTCACCAGAGCCAGAATACTAGACAAATCCACTATCATCTCTCTCAGAATTGATCTCTCTGTTTACAATCTTGCCCCTTCTCTACAGCTATTTTCTGAGGTACTACTGTATCCAACATCCATTGAATTACATTTTTTTCATGGATAGGTTATATTCACTCTAATGAGAAAAATGACCAAATGTTCTGGATTTATCTAATGTGTTATATACTCTAAGAAGAAAACTGATGTTCTCCTTCTTAATAGCCAACCAAACAGACATTCTTAGCAAGAGCATCAAAATTTTGTTCTTAAGTATCCAATTTATTACATTATTTTATTCAAATTTTTTCTACCTTCAATCACTGTTCTGTATCTCTGCTGTCAAATACAGTAGCCCCAGCCATATATGGATACTGAGCACTTAAAATGTGGCTTGTCTGATTTAGATGTGCAGCAACTATAACATACACACAATATTTTCAAGACAGTAAAAAAACGGATAAAAAAGATTTCATCGATAATTTAATTATGTAATCACTTTGAAATTATTATATTCCAGATATACTGACATAAAGAAAATATATAATTAAAATTAATTTTGTTTGTTTCTTTCTACTTTTTAAAATGATACTACTAGAAAATCTTAAATTGCAAGTGAGGCTGGCACTGAATTTCTACAGTCTAGAGTTATTATGTTTCATGTCTTCCCGCATTAGAGCATAAAAAAAGGATTTTCTTAGAATCCATTTAGTTTGGTGTCTAAATAGTTTCACTGTCATTTATTATTCCCAACAAGTATCTGTTAAGAGTATGTTCCCTCCACCAAGCATAGGAACCTGTCCTTTTTCTTTGTGACGTGAGTGCTGTCACCTCTCACTAAGCAGATTCCCCAGTACAATGCCAGGATTGTAGATCATTATTTTGAATTTCAGAGAGACATTAACCTGTGTTTGAGAGACTGATAGTCAGCAGGTAAGTGATACCAGTGCTAAAAGAGAGTTTTTTTTTAAATTGAATCTTTACCACTGATAGTTGAGATAAATGGAGTAGATAGACATGTAGGCGGACATTTGATAGATAAAAAAGAGACAGATATCATGGAGAGGTCAACAAAGTGTGACTTTTGAAAACATGTGGGGAATTGTTTTCATATGCCAGTCAAAACACTGTACCTGGAATTCCACCTTTTAATGTAATAATGCTTTATCTGATGAAGGTTTGTTTGCTTTATAGAGAATCTCAGAAATTATTGACTCTCTTAATAAAATAAAAATAAAGTGTGAAAGTAGTACTTTAATATACAAAGTCAAATATATTATGTAGAGTGAAAATAAATACCTTCACCATCAGCCACAAATAGAAAGGAACCTGTTTTATTAGTCAATAAAACACCCAGTACTTACCTCTGATATTTTTCATCATTTCACTTGGAAGCTGTAACTCAAATGACATAAGTGACCATCCAACTCAACAAAAAGATACGTGTAGGAGCATCTAAGTGCATTTGTAGGCCCTCACCCTTAGGAACACATACTCACTGTCAACATTACACATGGTTTCTGAATTACAAGACATACCATCTTATTTTTATATTAGGAAATATTTCTGTGCCCTCTGGGTAGCTCACAGGAAGATAACAAAGCTTTAAATTAGGGAAGTTAAAATGTTTCTCCAGCATTTCAAAAGTGGGTGTTCTGATTTCCAACTGGCAAACAAATTTTTACAGTAAAGACTCTCTTTATTTCCTTTATTGGTAATAGTGTTTAAAAAAAACTAAATAAAGAAGTCCTTGGAGGCCCTGAATCAAAATTCTCTAATGAGTCTAATACGGCATTTTTTTGGCCAAATAATCCCAATGCAAGGACCCATTGCATGAATGTCTCTCAAGAGAAAAAGATGCAATGACAGCATCAAACTCAATTCAGGCATAGAAAAATATTCTAATTACAAATCAGAAAGTATTATTTATTATCTATTCACACATTGTCTAAGAAGCACAATGAGTTAGAAGATTTCCCTATCTAAAATTGCAGACATAATATATATTAAATGTAGAAAAATTGAAAAGCAGATACAAAAGCTAGAAAAAAATCTCAGAACATCTAACATCCAGAAATAAGCATTGTTGTTATGATTTTTTTCCCTCCAAATATTGTCCATATTTACATACACATATACATTTTAAGTATACATCTCCTACACTTTATTTATATATACCATTTATACATATATTTTAATTATACATACCATTTTAAATTCCATTATTACCTATAAATGTATGGTAAACATCTTCCTTCCTATTTCGACAAAGAGATATAAGGCAGTATTTCTTGTTTCACTATGGTGTTTGCAGTAGATTTTCTATATGTTAAGGAAGTACCTTCTACCTTCTTATTTATAAGATTTTTTAACCATTAATGAATTCACATAATTTTAGCAAAGTCTTTTCTACATTTATCAAAATCATTACATTTTTATCTTCTAATTCACTTAAAGTGATAAGACATAAATAGGTTTTTTAATATTAAATCAACCTTGCTTTTTTGATGTGAAAACACTTTGGGAGAACTATATTATACTTTGAAATATTGCTGACTTGGGTTACTAATATTTTCTTAGGATTTCTGCATCTATGTTTTTGAGTGAGATTCCTCTGTAATTTTCTATTCTTGACAGTCTTTGTCAGGTATGATTATTGAGTTAATATTACACTGAGTTAGGGAAGAGTTTGTGAAGTAATTTCTTTTTGAATGATTGGTAAAATTGTTATTTAAGCTTAACAGTCTGAGAGTATTTTATGGGAATATTTTTGACTATTTATTCATCCCTTAATGATTACAACATAACTTTTCCATTTTAAATCCATATTAAGTGTATGGAAGCCCTAGGTCTCAGGTCTCAGAGATATAAAAGAGGGATTTGATCCAAGCCCTCTGGCCTCAGGCTAGGAGAGGAAGGGAAGATTGGGGTTATGGTGTCTCATACTGCTGGGCTTGGAGCAAAGAGACCTCCACAGCTGAGGACCATGTGGGCAGCTGTGTCTCACACATGCCACCCAAGGCATAGGTCTAGTGCCATCGGGGTGAGGGGCTGTCAACCAAGGAGCTGGATCAGTGGCATCAACCATCACAGTGGGGCCCAAACCTTCATGCAGGCTCTTGCTTAAGGACAGAGGTTTCCTCATTTGCCAAAGCACAGGAAGGTAGAAGCGGGTAGCAGCAATGGGAACAAACAATTCCACCTCTTATACTTCAGGTCCCCAGAACCACAAGTTTATCTTGAGCTTAAGAAGGGATGAAAGATTTGAATCAAATATGAAGTTTGAATTTTAAAACAAACAAGACTGAGTTTCAATAACTCAAATGAGGCAGAGTTATACAGCGGGACTATGATGACATTAAGGCAGCCCTCAACCCAGAAGCACAGGACAGAGAGGGACACTGGAAAGATAAAGTCGTTTTATGATTGCACCACCATGTGTTGCAAAGCCAATAGTCAAACTGGCTACACGCTTCCTTGACATTGGGGAGATAATGTAGGGTGCTGGCTCTGGTTCTCAAGGCTCTAGGCAAAATGCTGCACTTACCAGCTGGTAACCTCAGCATGTATGTGATGTCTCTTAGAACAAAATTTCCTGTTTGTCAAGTGGTGCCAATATATCTTATGTCACACAGTTTTGAGACTTAAATGATGTCTGTACACATTCAAAAATTTAAAGGACTCATGTTTTGCTCTAAAAAAGAAGGTGTGGTGTGGTAGGCACATACAAAACTGTAGTAATCAAAACAGTGTGAGATTGGTACTATTAGTGGGAATATAAATTGGTACAGCCAGTATGGAAAAGAGGTTAGCAGTTCCTCCAAACATTAAAAATAAAACTACCTTATGATCCAACAATTCCAACTGTGAAGGTATTTACCTGAAGGAAACAAAAACACCAATTTAAGAAGATATTGGTACCCCCATGTTTACTGCATTATGTACAATAGCCAAGATATGGAAGTAGCCTAAGTTTCTACTGATGAACAAAAGGATAAAGAAATGTGATATATATGTATAAAGTGGAATTTGAATATAAATACATACCATATATTTATATAACTATATATCATAAATATATATATATATATATAATGGAATATTATTCAGCCACAAAAAAGGAAATATTGCTATTTAAAACCACATGGATGGACCTTGAGGGCATTTTGCTAAGTGAAATAAGTCAGACAAACAAAATAATATATGATCTCACTTATATGTGGAACCAGGAGGAAAAATTTGAACTTATAGACCCTGGAACAGATAGCTGGTTGCTAGAGTGGGAAGTGAGGGGTGGTCAAAATGGATGCAGGTGGTCAAAAGGTACACATTTTCAGTTATAAGATAATTAAGTCCTGAAGATATAACAGAGCAAGGTGACTACAGTTCATAATACTGTGTTGTCAATTTGAAATTTAATAAGAGAGTAGTTCTTAAAAGTTTTCATCACAATAAAAAAATATAACTGTGGTGAGTGATACTAACTAGACTTATCATGGTGATCAAATACACATATATCAAATTATGTTATACCTGAAACTAATATGTTTTATGTCAATTATATCTCAATAAAAATAAGTGAATAAAATAAACAATAACACATATTGATGAAAATAGGGAGAAAAGGGAACCTTTGAGCACTGTTGGTGGGAATGTAAATTGGTACAGAAATTATGGAAAAACTACAGGGGTTCCTTAAACAATTAACAGTTGAACTAACTTCTGATGCAGAAATTTCACTTCTGAGTATTTTTCAGAAGGAAACAAAAACAATAACTCAAAAAGATACTGTGTACCATGTTCATTGCAGCATTATTCATAATTTCAAGATATGGAGACAAACTAAGTGAATTGACGGAAGAATGGACGAAGAAGATATGTGTGTGTGTGTGTGTGTGTGTGTGTACACAATGGACTATTGATCAATATGAAAGAAGGAAATCCTTCCATTTGTGAAAACATGGATGACCTTGAGGGCATAATGATAGATGAAATATGCCAGACAGAAGACAACTACTACATGTTATCACTTATATATGGAAATCTAAAAGGTCAACCTCAGAAACAGAGAGTAGAAAGCATTTGCCATGCTGGGAGTTGGCAGAAATTGGAAGTAGTTGGTAAAGGGGTACAAACTTTCAGCTGTAAACTAAGAAAGTTTTGAGGATCTAATATAATACATGGTGACTAGAGTTGATAACATTGTATCACTGGAATTTGCTAAGAGAACTTAATTGTCCTCAAACACACTCTAAAAGATACATATGTGAGTTGGTGGATGTGTTAATAAACTAGGTGGGAGGAGTCCTTTCACAATCATCACAATATATATTTAAATATTTTTAATTTTTTTTGGTCAATTTTATCTTAAAGCTGAAAAATGTAAAGATAAAATTCTTACTTTAAACAGTGATATATCCTAAATAAATAATTTGTCTTGAACATTTCACATAGAATATTGTTCTGAAATTTGTTTGGTATACTCATGATTTAAATTGTGCTTATCTCAGGAAATGTAAGCTTTCTTGAGTCAGTCTCCAAATTGCCTCCTTAAGAAAATGTGCTTGTCTGAGCCAATATCAGATACTGCTATTAACACAACTTTGAAGTCACTAAAAGTGAATTTGATCATGAATCTGTCACTCATTAAGTTTCCTAATTTCCATGAGTCTAATTTTCTCTAAATGGAAAAAAAATTAGAATTACTTTGCAAAATGTTTTGTGAATTAGCAATAATATATAAATGTCAAGTACTTAACAGTCTGAATGAAAACTAACATTCTTAATCAATTTAGAGTTTCTCCATTACATATACTCCGCCAGACTTCTATCATTCTTATCATTGTCTTTGAAAATACAACATATTTTTCTTTGGAGATCACAATACTTTTGATCAATTGTTTTTATATCTAACCTTTTGGGGTTTTCTTAAGTTTTTAATTAACACCCTTTGAGTATAACATACATACAGAAAATAAAAAAATTCAACGTTCTACTGCTAGAATATTTTTCTCTCAGAGCTGTCAAGTGTCCAGTATGGTATCTGTATCCTTACAAGACCACCAAGAATTGTTCTCGTTCCTTGGTAGCCCACTGCCCAAGTAAAGCAATTTCCCCACACACCATTTTTAAACGTCTATTGCTGTGTAACATATCACCCTAAATTTTAGTGGCTAAGACAACAATTTTCATCATTCATAGAGGCAGGAGTAGACAGAGGCAGCTGGATGGTTCTCACAAAGGAGTTCCATTTAGTTGTGATCAGTGATGACTGGATTTGAAATCATGTGAAGATTCAACTGAGCTGATGTGCAGCATAGTTTCTTCAGTGCCAGGTCACAACAGCTAAGATGGCTGGATCAGATGGGGCTGAGCGAGCATCTCCCTCCCCACAGCCCCTCTGCAAGGCTAGCTTGGCTTCCTCATGGCACAGCAATCTCAGGGCATTTGAACTTCTCACAGGACACCTGGATTCACCCAGAGTATGTTCCAGAAGGAAGGATGGAAACTACATGACTCCAATGATCTAATCACTGAAGTGACACAACTTCACTTCTACCGCATTCTAATGGCCAAAATCAAGTCAAAGGGCAAGTTAAGGTTAAAGGGCATCAGAAAGAGATGACACCTTCTGATGGAAAAGTATCAAATAATTTGTAAGTATCTTTAACCCACTGAATTCATGAACCTGAAAATGCCCTAAGGACTAGAGCAGCTGCTTCCAATTAATTCATCTTTGTACAGTTCAACCCTTCCAGTGTCTCACCCCTCTGGTCCTCATTGTTTCAGCTACAGTCTGATGTCTTTAAGTCAATGGTATTTATGTTTTACCTGGATTTACTTGTTGCCTTTGGTACAATTACTCAGAGGAAGTCTATCAATTATTATTAAAGACTCCTTGGTTACATTTTCTTTATGTTAATGATTGTTTGCCTATGTTTTACTAAATGCAGATTGTAAGAGGTAAGGAAGATCATTATAATTTTGTTCCAATTAAATACTTATTGTGAGGTGGCATTGACAAGGTACAGTTGAAGATGAAGACAGAGAATATTTTCTAAAAATCAATGCTCTTATCCTCTTGAAAGGGAAACTAGTTTGAAAGACGTTGTGTTTTGAGGATAAATGACAGTTCTTCAAAATGGTGTTGGAAAATCTGGACAGCTTCATTAAAAAGAATGAAACTGGATTACTGTCTTATACAAACACAAAAATAAATCCAAAATGTATTAAAGAGTTGTATAATAAGACTTGACATCTTTAAACTACTAAAAGAAAGCATAGGTAGTGAAATCTTGAACATAGGCATTAGTAATTTTTTCCCTGGATATGTCTCACCAAGCAAGGGAAACAAAAACAAAACAAAACAAGTGAGACATCAAATTAAATGGTTTCTGCACAGTGAAGGAGACCATAATCAAAAGGCAACCTCTGGAACAGGAGATATATTTGCAAATTATGTACCTGATAAGTGGGTCATATCCAAAATATATAAAAAACTATGCAACTCAACGCAATAACAAAAATAATCTGCTTGAAAGATAGAAATCCTGAACAGATAATTTTCCAAAGAAAACATACAGATGACCAAAAGACACATGAAAAGATGCTTTACATCACTAATCATCAGGGAAATGCAAATCAAAACCACAATGAGATATAACCTCACATTTTTTAGAATGGCTATTATCAAAAAGACAAGAAATAACAATTGTTGGTGAGGATGTATAAGAAAGGGAACCATTGACCATTGTTAGTGGGAAAGTAAATTGGTGCAGCTAGTATGAAAAACAGTTTGGAGGTGCCTAAAAATAAAAATAGGAATACCAAAGGGACCAGTTAATCCATTTCTAGATATTCACACAAAGAATACAAAATCACCAATTTGGAAAGACATATACCCCTCTGTTTATTGCAGAATTATTCAAAATAACCAAGATATGTTAGCAACCCAAATTTCCACTGATAGAAGACTAGAAAAAGAAGATGCAGTATAAATATGCAATGGAATATTGCATTGCCATGAAAAATAAAGCCTTGCCTTTTGCAACAAATGAACAAATCTATAGAGTATTGTGCTAAGTGACATAAGTCAGACAGAGCAAATGCCATAGGATTTCACTTATATGTGTAATCAATAAAAATAAAGCAAAGAAACAAATAGACTTAAATACAGAGAACAAACCAGTGGTTGTCATAGGAGAGAGGAAAAGGAGGTTGGGCAAAGGTGGTAAAGGGTATAAAGAGGCACAAAATTCCTATATTAAACTAAATAATTTACATGGATGGAAAGCACAACATGCAAAAACATAGTCCATAATATAATATCCTAAGGGAATTTTATCATCTCAAGCATCATTGCTTCTTAGTTCTGGAAAAGTCCCCTCCCAGAAGAGTCGGCCTGGTGTCACAGATAACTGTGTCAGTGACTAGAGTCATTTCACATTTTTGTGGGAGAATAGAGACACCATTTCCACTACACCATCCTTACCACATGTGCTACAAACACCTTTGCTTTCTTTGACTGTGGAAATGAACATTTGGATTGTGGACACTGCTTTATCTATGCCCTCCAGAAACATTTCTTGTGCACATATTTAAATCTGGAAAGTTTCTTCCAGGTCTTTTCATAAAAGGTTTATAGGTTTAAGCTGCCATTAAGATCTTACTCACAAATGGCCAGAAGATGGATCCTTTAAATGGGCTATGTTTGAAAGAAAAAATCTTTTTAGAGAGCTTTCAATTGTTGTATTGTAACAGCTAGCCTTAGGAATTCCCTTGACAAGATAAAAGAACAGAAATTAGGCTTGGAACACAAAGTAATGTCCAGATCCAACATAAATTCCCATTTTTAAAATCTGGCCCTGTCTACCTGTTTTAACTTCCTTTCCCAGTATATTTATAAAGAATACTCCAAACTAAATCTAGGCCCAAAGAATACAGGTCACTCATGTAAATGCTGAAAGCAAGGGAATGAATTTAACAAAAACTCCAGAAGTTGTCAGTAAGGCTAGCTTTGCTTCCATCCTCATGGACTCTGTAATTGGGCTCTGTAAACTTCAGCCATTCTTACAAATTATCTTCTATACATTTATCCTAGACTACTATACAAAAAAATTATTTTTCATGTCCCCTGGACAGAAGAATCACTTTTAAATTATAAAGCCATTTTATCTGCACTTTCAGGAGATCCCCCCAGATTTGGAGAGGGTTTATAAAGATTAATGGCCATTCACAATCCTCTCACAAAGGAAACTGATAACAACTAAACTTTCTATGAGGCCCTCCTATAAATGATAAACTGGTCACCAATATCCAGGTACTGATAGAGGAGGGAAAATGAGGTTCATGTTGACCCTTCCTTTGTAAATCCAATCCCATTTTTTATTGATCCTATTTCTCTGGCAATAACTATTTCTCTCTAGCTTGTCTCATTTTTGCATTCTAAGACCAGGACTTGGCTTTCTGCCTGCCTGGTCCATGCAGGTTGTGATTCTTTCCTTGGCAATCTTTGGGAGTCACTCTAGATCTTCTAAGGAGTTTTGCACTCTCTTTGAGGATGATTCTTGGGTCATGTGGTTATTTAATACTACCAGAAATAGTTACTGTTCCAGCGTGTTTACTTGAAATCTGACAAGATATTTAGAATAATTTAATAACTTTATGAAAAAAAAGTCTGGGTCAAGTTTAAACTGATAGAGACTGATGGAAATATTTTACAAGCTTTCTCCTTTTAGCAGAAAGTACACAGAGGGAAAGAATAACATTTCAACATAAATGGATAGATGTGTCAGTCCTTGTTATTTAGAAGGAAACCCAATACTTTGAAGAATTAGAAACAGCTGCCCTTGTTTTGCAACTCTAATCTTCACAGGGCAGAGGTTTGACTCTAGAAG
This sequence comes from Smutsia gigantea, assembly GCA_032199065.1. Lineage (NCBI taxonomy): Eukaryota > Metazoa > Chordata > Mammalia > Pholidota > Manidae > Smutsia > Smutsia gigantea. The sequence goes on along the minus strand of JAVSCE010005808.1, from coordinate 42,600 downwards.
CAACTTAAAGCCCACCTCTTTTTGCCAATCCCCAGACCTCCCCATCATTTCAAAATGCCTGTTGATATTATAAAAGACCAGGACATTGGAATAAAATTGTCCCATACTTAATAAAATGAAGACAATTTAGATAGTTACCAACGCAAAATTCTTTTTTAAAAACAAAAACTTGTTCTGTGTGATTGTGATGTATATTTGTACCCTCACCTTCTCTAGGACCTAGGAGCAAGTCTTTGAAATTCAAACTTTTGGGAGAAATTTCTCATCTGAATAAATAAGAGAGAGACAGACAGACAGACAGAGTGAGAGTGTTTAGGAACTAGGTAAATAAAATCTCCTCAGATATTAATTTGCATCTATCTGTACATTTGTCTTTGTGTGTCCATATATATATATGTTTTAAATGAGTTTTTTCTATCTCTGGATGGTTTTGCTGAAATTAATTTGTTACATACTATTTATTTCATCTGGAGGTAAGTACTTACAAGAATGGGGCATTCATAAACTCTCAGAAATTCTAATAGAAACTAAAATGTTTTTCAAGTTCATGGGATCTGGGATAATATTTGATATTAAAACTAAGGTTGTTGGCTTAATTATAATAAACATAACTTCAGGATTATTAGCAATAAAATGAAAATATCTATTCCATCTGAGCTTATTTCAAATTTGACATTATCTGTTATAAAATTGTTTTAAAAAATAGCCTGGGAGAATGGCTGACTTTGATGCCTCATGAAGTTTTTCATGAGTAATATAATTGGGAGCAAATTATTTAGGTAGATGTAAGTGGAATAGAGTTTAGAGAAAACTTTGTACAACAGTTGTATTTTATGGTATACATACTTGAAAACAGCTCCCCAGATATTTTTTGTAATGTGACCTTAAAGTTTTGTTAAGCTAACAGGTGAGGTAAGTTAAAATCATTGAATATCTAGATCATAAGCTAAAAATGAAACTGAGACAGGGACTGTGGGCTTAGACAGAGTATCATGAGGACATCCAGAAAAAGACTCATACGAAAACTCCTCGTTAAACAATTAAGCAAAGACAGAGTCACATTAATTCTCTAAAGTAAAAGTATCAAACTAGGAATATTAGCATTCTTCAGTGAGATTAGTTAAAACTAAAAAACCAGGAGCAACTTGGCCTAGAAGTTTGAATACTCCCCAGATAAAGACAAGTATCTCAGGATAGCCTGTTTTCACTGTGTTAAATCAAATGAACCATTGGAAGATGTACTGTAGCCTGCTCAAAAGCCCAGCTTATTTAGGAAAAATTCTATCTTAAAGCTAAGATTGCATTGAAGTCAAACAACAATAATTCAGCCCATACTGGAAACAAGGCAGGCAGGTTTATTTGATATGCTCCCAGATCAAAAAGCGGCTATCCTGGGGAAAAAAAATCAGAGTAGTAAATTTCTTGTGTTAAGCTAACTTTGCAAAATAACCCCCACGGATAGAGAAACTTAGTATCTCTTAAAAAAAACATTTGGGACCATCTGGCAGGTCTGTATCCCTAGCCCTTTGTCTCTCAATTGCCTATAAATCCCCTAGACACTGCACCACCCTAGACTTTCTTGTCCCCTCCCAGTGCAAGCCAAGAGCTCTTTCCTCTTTTTCTATAAATAACAGCCTCTCACTTGCTCTCCTACTTTGAGTGTTTGCCATGTTCATTCTTCAACTCAGTAAACAAGAACAGCGGCACCAAAACATTAATTACTGAACTCAGTTTAGATACTTTTGGATTCCTTATCACAGAGAAAGTAAAAATAAGTTTAGGTCTATATGAAACATGTTTTGTGCTTTCTTGAAAAATTGTGCTATGAAGCAGCACATGTTTCTTCTGAAATTATTAAATACCTTCATAAATTTGCCAATCTAAAAAGTGCTGCTTTAAGAGACAATTCACAAATGTTTACATCTTCATTTTCACTAGAAATTAAAGTTTCTAAGGGTGAAAATTTTGAATTGATAAATGTAATTAGCACAATTGGAAATAAGAGAAACAGCTCCAAATGCAAGAAAAATAGGATGTGTGCTTTAGGTAATAGAATGTATGAGAAATGGAAATTCAATTTGTTATGGGAAAAGAAAGTAATTTTGTCCTAAAGAGAGGCTGGGAAAGAGGGAAAACAGGACAAAATCTAAATATAATGAGGAAAGTTGTAGAAGATTTGTCAAAAAGGAATCTTTGAAAAGGAATTTAATGTGTGGTCAATCTGAGATTGAAATAAATATAGTTAAGTAAATAAGTTTTCATATAAAAAGTAGACTGCAAGGTTAAAGTTTGGTATTCTCTTTGTTATTTAGAGGGAAACCCAACACTTTGAAGAATTAGAAACAGCTGCCCTTGTTTTGCAACTCTAATCTTCACAGGGCAGAGGTTTGACTCTAGAAGCAACTTAAAGCCCACCTCTTTTTGCCAATCCCCAGACCTCCCCATCATTTCAAAATGCCTGTTGATATTATAAAGATAACATTTTATTGAACTATTGGTCTGCTATTGAGATTAAGAGATAGTGAAGGGTTTTTCTTCACCCTTCATGTAATTGTTTTATCAAAGTAATTTTTTGTGTTTCATGTTTTAATTAGGTCTTTGGTAACTTAGGAAAATAGGATCTTCTCAGTATTAAAGGAATTAAGTTTTGCTAACAACTATGTGCCCTTCTATATTTCCCCTTTAAGATAATTTAACAGAACTTTAAATAAATAAATGTTTCATAAACATCTGTGATCCCTGTCTAGACAAGTGCTTAAAACCTTTTTTTACTATTTTTGACAAAATTATCAAAATCAAACTGAAAAGTCCTTTTTTTACGCTAGCTAACTCTGAGGTTTCCAAGGACCCTGGAACATTTCAGAGGATTTGTTTATCATAACAGAGAGATATTAAACTAACTAGACTTGTTTGATATGTTACATAGGAAGAATTATCAAATAAGTGATGTTAAACTTAGATTATACTTTTGCAGAAATATGTTATTAAAACAAATGTTCTATGAATTATATGAAACTGCTAGAAATCTGATACTTTTTCCTGGTATGCCATCACTTTTAACAATAGTTATTGAAATGTTATACATTGCAGATATAACCAAATTTCCTTGCCAATTGCATTATTGTGAACTGTAACTCTGGGGAGTGGAAATCCTGGGGCAAAATAACTCTAAAACCGAAATCAGTCGAAAGGAGAAATAAAGTTTAAAACACATTTATTGCTTGCAAACTGCAGTTGGAGTCCTTCTCTTTCCTGCTCTGGTAGAAGCAAGCAAGACCTCCCCCCATTTTCTCAGGCTCAGATAAGCCCTCTGTCCCCCAAGTAGTTACCCATTGATGTGGAGATGAACTACATCTCTCCACCCCTTACGAATACCTGTTAATATGGAAATGCACTAAAGCCAGGCAAGAGATTCTGGAAATCGTTAAGTTTTACCTACATGAACTCATCAGATCTTTAACCATGGACATTTTTAAGTCTTTTGTCATTTACAGAGTTATTATTTTACTCAGATGCTTTTACAAAGGTATCCCAGCAAAAGTGCTTCACTTTCAAGGACATTCACAGAAAGAAATTTTGAGAAATACAGGTTTCTGATCATTTTAACATCATAAAACTGAGCTGGGTAAAAATTTAGAGAAGAAATCAAAAACTAGATTTGAGCAGAACAAGATTTAATAACATGGGACTAAATAAACTCAGGAGATGATTTTAATTTTTATGATTTTTGAGTTAAGTTTTATTGATTTTTATGTTTGTTTTTCCACTTTTAAGGAAAAATTTTCCTCTTAAGCTACGATTTACAGAAATTTGCGAAATCATACCTTTGTAAGGTGATTAAAACATTTCTCTTTCTCTCTACCTGATCCCTCAGAATTTGGAAGCTCTAAGTATTTTTATATTCTTATAACAATATAGCTATTTGCATAAGTTCAATAATAATCTGTTCTCTTGAAACAGGAAAATTGGAGACACTGGTTATATTACCAATAATTTGACTGGAATGTCATTTTTGAGAGAAATGTACACATACTCAGATATAACCAGACAGTTTAAAGGAACTAAGGTTGACTTTATGGAACCAATAAAATCCCCTTGGAAATATTCAGCCTGATACCTTATTTACAGGGTTCCCACCAGGTGAATAAATAAGGTCCTTTTTACTGACAATACTGGATACTCAGGATATTTGTGGGACCTCAAGAAGGGAGGAAGTAACCTAAACCATATAGGTATTACAGGCACATCTGATGGCAAGGCCTTGGCCTTAAGATATCTTTAAAAGTTCTGTCTGAAATTCCTAGTGAAAAGTTCCAGGAAGGCACATTTAAAAGACTTATATGATGTACAACTGCTAGGCAGGAAAATATATATGAGTGTGGTGGAAAGAGTATAAGGCCAGAAAGGCCCACTAAAAAGACCCAGAGTTAATCAGATAAAGCTCAAAAAGCCAGGAGTAACTAGGTCTGGAATGTTTGAATATTCCACAGATAAACGAGGATGCCTCAGCATAGCCCATGCCTTTATTGTGTTAATCATGCAGGACCAGCTTATTTTTTAACTTTACCTATATGTTGTTTTTTTTCTCCTTCAGCTCTAATCAAGTAATTTGCAACCTGGGCAACTAATTTAGCATGCAGGCCCAGCCATAAACAACATAGTAAAAGGCAGGAATGATTCCATCTTAAATATAAGGTTGCATTTTAATACCCAGGAATTTAAGAAGTAAGATTTTTAACTTACTTTTTAGCAAATAGCTCACCTTGGGGGCTGAGCAGGCAGTCTTGTTTGATATGTCCCTATGTCAAGACACCAGTATCCCAGGGAGAAATCAGAGGAGTAAATTCCTTGTGTTAAGTAATTTTAAACATTCAGAGATCATTTAACAAGTCTGAACCCCCAGCCCTTACATTCCTTACAAATCCTTAAAAGGGAGAACACCCAACCTTTCAGGGGGTTTCTCCCTATGGGGTTGCCCTCACTTTGTAAATGCATCTTTGACTTTTCCCAACCTTAAAAAGGACACCTCATCTCTGGGGCAGTCCACAGCCCCTTTACCCAAGTGCGCTCCTTTTTGCCTTAAACTATTCACTGCTCAACTAAACATTTTGTCTCTGCGCTTCTCCAGTGGTAAGTGTTTTTGTTATTTTGCTTTCCTCTAATCCTCCAGATTTCAGCTTAAACCTTCACTCTCTCTGTCCTATCTCAGATAGAGTAGGGAGGGGCTGCTGAGAGCTCAGATCTGGGCTTTCAAATAACCATCTCCTAGGTGACCAGGAACTGCAGTTTACAGTCATGCCCTTTAGTAGCCCACCTGTAAGTCTCCTTTCTTTACCTATAGAAAGTTCACAGAACATAATCTCACTCCATCCAGTGCTCTGCAGCTCCCCCAAATCCTGGAGTGATAAGAACTCAGTTCCCAAGCCTTTCAGATCCAAGAGGACACTGAACACCAGGTGACACTGGTTTGAGGAGTTAGCAGGGTTTGTGCCCCATGCTGAGCAGCTGTTCAACGAACTTCCTTTATTATTCTATTGTGTCATTCCCTAATACTATCACTTTAATGAATTCCTTCCTCACTTTGTACTATGACTTCCCTGCACCTCTGAGAACTCCCCCTAACATCACTGCTCAGGCTCTGCTAATGTAAATAATCAGGTGAAGTTTTTTAAAAGAACTAAACTTAATGTGCAAATTAGTCTTAACTTTTCTCTCTGCTAAAAGTGAGGGTGATGTTATGGTGAAAAATTATGTTTCAATAGCACACCTGTGGATGTTAGATTCTTGTATAGTTCATTATAAACTGGTGATGCCAGGGTTCTTGTTCATGAAGCCGAAGAATGAGCTTAGCAAACATCCAAGGTAGGAGAGCAAGGTACAGGCTTTTATTTAGAAATAAAGTGGTAGGACAGAGCTCCTGGATCATGCCAGGGGGGAACAAGAGAGTCCAGTGTGGTGTGTTGTCTAGGGGTTTTATAGGCAGATGAGGATTTTTCAAGAACAGGAAAAAAAGGTTAGGGGTGCAGACCTGCTAAGTGGTGTCTGAACACCTAGAATTAACTTAACACAAGGAATTTATTACTCAGACTTCTCTCTCTCTGGGATACTGGTGTCTTGGTCTAGGAGCATATCAAAAGGTGGCCTGCCCAGCCCCCAAGGTGGGCTGAGGTATTGTCTGTTTGCTAAAGAGTAAGTTAAGAATCCTGCTTCCCAAACTTCCTGGGTGTTAAAATGCAATCTTATCTTTAAGGTGGATTCTTTGCTGCCTTTTACTATGTTGTTTACATCTGGGTCTGCATGCTAAATTAGTTTCCCAGTTTGCAAAACCACCCCATCAGATCTGAAAGAGGAAAGATAGCACATAGGCCTGGGCCTTTTAACATGCTAAAGTCAATCTTACAGTTAATTACAAATCATTAGCATAATAAAAACATGTGGTACTCTTCTTTATCTGTGGAACATTAACTGATATTAATGAAGAATGACCCTAGAGCTTAATGTTTAACACAGAGTTTTGGTAGGGGGTTTCTCCTTGCATGAAGGTACATTGCTCTGACTGCAAATATTTTGCCTTGCTTTTTCCAGAGGCCCTCCCCCTACTCTGACTACACCCAAGGTCCCTGTCTCACTTGCTTATATTCTAAGTTTTTCTAGTTTCCTCCACTATCTGGTTACAGCTTTCCAAGATAACATTTATAATTTTCTCCCATCCTCCTCACTTGAAATCATTGAAAGTGTAACTGCACTTTTCCTGAAGTCCTGCATACTTCTTAAGTTAGATGATGTAAACTTCAAATAAATGATCAACAGCCCAGGTTTAGACAATCTTTGTGCCTGTTGCTATTGGAACCACTCAAAAGGGTAACCAGAAATATTCAAGCTACAAACCATGAAAAGCTGTCAGAATGCCACTGCCTGTACTTGCTCTGTCTGAAGATGCTTCAAGCCAGGCTTTCAGAAATATTCTCACAGGCAGGGCCCAGGATTCAGACACTGGATTTATGATTTGCTCTAACTGAAAGGACCAAACTAACGCCATGACAGGCCCCAGAAAGCCTCAGAAATCAGAGGGCCTGAGTTTCAGTTTCCCCGAAACCACCTGAAAGAATAGGAAAATTTTAAGTAGGCTCTGACCCTTGGCCTGAGTCATAAAAACCGGCCTGAACACAATGACACAATAGCTTGCAAACCCGTGCCTAGGTAATCTTTCCCAAACTGATAGACTTTAAAGATAAAGCCCTGTGAGACCCTAATTGAAATATTTTTGCTATCGAATCATCAGCAGACCTCCCCCTCGCCTCCCCCTGGTTGTGGTCCCTTTTCCTTTAAAACCTCCTGTGATTTCTGCTCGGGGTCGGACTCCTCTGCTCCTGCGTGAGTTATGAGTCTTGACCCCAGCACGCTGGTGGAATCAATAAACCTCTTGCTGTTTGCATCAAGACCGGTCTCTTGTGAGTATTTGGGTCACTGTCCATCCCGGGGCTGAGCAGGGCTTGTTTTCTGGGTCTTACATTTGGGGGCTCGTCCGGGATCTGCAGCCACCCTATTCTCCAGAGACCCACTTGGAGGTAAGCAAAGGATCCTTACGTTTCTGTGTGTGCCGGCACCTGTTTGTTCTGTCAGGTATCTGGGTCTTTGAAAAGCGCTTTCGGTTTGGCAGCCGCTTGCCGCTCCCATGAGGGAATGGAAATCTGTGGTAAGGCAGACATGCCAGGGACCACAAGCTGCAACCCTGGGGGACGCCCCTGGTTGTGAAACGGGGGGTTTTTCCGCCCATCTGTTGGAAGGGGAAAGGGTCCGGTTTGAGCGGATTCAACGGAGGGACCCTCCCCCGTCTGAATACCTCTCGTGTCTGTGGAAAACGAGAGGAGGAAAGTGTTTGTTGGCGTCTTTTGTCGTTTTGTGGCTTGCTGTTTTTGTGTATTTAGAAACGACCAAAATGGGACAGACTGTGACAACCCCTTTGTCTCTGACTTTGGACCGCTGGACGGACGTCAAGAATAGGGCTCATGACTTGTCTGTAGAAGTTAGAAAAAGACAATGGCAGACCCTCTGCTCGACTGAATGGCCGGTCTTCAATGTAGGTTGGCCTCCTGAGGGTACTTTTAATGGAGAGTTAATTTTTGCAGTTAAAAATCTTGTTTTACAGCCAGGACCCGATTCTCACCCTGACCAACCACCCTACGTCATGATCTGGCAGGATTTGGTAGATAATCCTCCTGCGTGGGTAAAACCCTGGGTCCGAAAATCCAAGAAACCAAAGTTTCAAGTGTTGGTACTAAATAGAAGCAGAACTGCAGGAACCCCGAAACCTAAAATATATCCTGAAGTAGAATCCCCTCCCAAATGGCCGGAACCTTACCCTCCCCCGTATTATCTTGAACAGGCGGCAGAACCTGCTCCAGCCCCTGAGCCACAACCTGCTCAGCCGGTAGTGCAAGAAAGGGAAGAAGAAGGGCCCTATGCTCCCCCTTTACCAGCAGCAGCAGGGGGCCCAGCAGCGGGTACCCGAAGTCGTAGAGGGCCCCTCCTGGGGATGGGCCGGATTCTACTGTAACCCTCCCACTTAGAGTTTATGGCCCTCCCGTGCCGCCCCCAGGAGTCCAACCCATGCAGTATTGGCCATTTTCTTCTGCAGATATATATAATTGGAAGGCCAATCATGCTTCCTTTTCAGAAAATCCTGTAGGACTTACTGGATTAATAGAGTCTCTCATGTTCTCCCACCAACCCACTTGGGATGATTGCCAGCAACTGTTGCAGTCTCTTTTTACCACGGAAGAAGAGAGAGAAAATCCTGTTGGAAGCTCGGAAGAATGTTTTAGGAGACAATGGGTAACCCTCCCAACTTCCCCATGTGATAGATGTTGGATTCCCACTGACTCGACCCAACTGGGACTTCAACACTCCAGAAGGTAGGGAGAGGTTGACTGTCTACCACCGGGCTCTGGTGGCAGGTCTCAAGGGGGCTGCGCGACGGCCCACTAATCTGGCTAAGGTAAGAGAAATTCTTCAGGGGCCCACTGAACTGCCTTCAGTTTTTCTTGAGCGCCTAATGGAGGCTTATAGGCGCTATACTCCTTTTGATCCCACCTCTGAGGGACAGCGGGCAGCCCCAGCTATGGCATTTATAGGGCAATCAGCTTCTGATATCAAAAAGAAGCTGCAGCGCCTTGAAGGATTGCAGGATTTTACTTTACAGGACCTAGTGAAGGAGGCTGAGAAAGTGTATAACAAAAGAGAGACAGAGGAAGAGAAAGAAGAAAGGCAGAAGAGAGAGAGAGAGGAAAGGGAGGAGAGAAGAGACAGAAGACAGGAGAAATACTTATCTAGAATTTTGGCCACAGTAGTAGGAGAGAAAGAAAGAGGATTTCAAGGACCTAGGCAGGTAGGGAACCTGAGCAACAGGGGCCAGAAGACAACGAGAAGCATGGGCAGACCACCCCTTGACAAAGATCAATGTGCCTACTGCAAGGAGAGAGGGCACTGGGCCCGAGAGTGCCCGAGGAGGAGGGGCAGAAACCCAAAAGTGTTAACCCTAGATGAAGAAGTTTAGAGGGGACGGGGCTCGGATCCCCTCCCCGAGCCCAGGGTAACCTTACAGGTGGAGGGGCGACCAGTGGACTTTCTGGTCGATACCGGGGCAGAACACTCCATGTTACTAGAACCCTTTGGAAAATTGAAAGACAAAAAGTCCCTAGTCCTGGGCGTCACAGGAAAAAAACTGTATTCATGGACTACCCGAAGAGATGTAGATTTAGGTGTGGGACGGGTAACCCACTCATTTCTAGTTATACCTGATTGCCCCTCCAACGTGTTAGGGAGAGACCTCCTTACCAAAATGGGAGCTCAAATTTTCTTTTCCCCATCGGGGCCAGAGGTCACCCTGCAAGAAAACCCCACAGTTGTTTTAAGTTTAAAATTAGAAGAAAAATATCGAATATTCACTGAGAAGTCAGTCCCTGAAGATATACAAGACAGGTTGAGATAATTTCCCCAAGTTTGGGCGGAAACAGGGGGAACGGGCTTAGCAGAACAGATTCCGCTTCTGGTGATAGAAATAAAAGCTTGTGCCACTCCAGTAGCAGTGCGCCAGTACCCCATGAGCCAGGAGGCCAGACTAGGCATTCGCCCCCATATTGAGACTCTTACAGTCAGGAATCCTGGTGTCATGCCGCTCCCCATGGAACACCCCATTGTTACCTGTCAAGAAGCCCAGTACAGGGGACTACCGGCCAGTCCAGGACTTGCGGGAGGTGAACAAGAGAGTCCAAGACATTCACCCCACGGTGCCCAATCCATATAACCTCCTCAGGTCTCTCCCCCCAGAAAGGGGCTGGTATACTGTGCTGGACTTAAAAGATGCTTTCTTCTGCATGAGATTACACCCATCAAGTCAACCCATCTTTGCATTCGAGTGGAGGGATCCGGACACTGGGCAAACAGGACAACTGACCTGGACCCGATTACCTCAAGGATTCAAGAATTCTCCCACCCTCTTCGATGAGGCGCTACACCGGGACTTGGCCCCCTTTCGGGCCACACATTCCAAGGTAACTCTCCTCCAGTATGTTGATGATTTGCTTTTAGCAGGAGAAACTTATCAAGATTGCCTTGAAGGGACTAGAAGCCTCCTCTCCGAGCTGGGCCGGTTAGGATACCGAGCCTCTGCCAAAAAGGCTCAGGTATGTAAACAGGAGGTGGTCTACTTGGGCTACTCTTTAAAAGAGGGGAAAAGATGGCTGACTGAGGCCAGGAAGAAGACTGTCATGCAGATTCCAGTACCTAAGACATCTGGACAGGTATGTGAGTTCTTGGGCACTGCTGGCTTTTGCCGACTTTGAATTCCAGGCTTTGCTACCTTGGCAGCCCCCCTCTACCCTCTAACCAAGGAAGGGGTAAAGTTCCAATGGGAAAAAGAACATCAACAGGCCTTCGATAAAATTAAGAAAGCCCTCCTCTCAGCACCGGCCTTGAGCTTGCCAAATCTGACCAAGCCCTTTACCCTCTATGTAGATGAGAGAGGGGGTGTAGCCAGGGGAGTTCTTACCCAGGCCTTGGGACCCTGGAAGAGGCTGGTGGCATACCTATCAAAGAAAGGCCATTGCAGCAGACGTGATCCTGATCAAGGATGCTGACAAACTAACTATGGGACAACAGGTGACTGTAATTGCTGCCCGTGCCCTAGAGAGTGTTATCTGCCAGCCTCCTGATCGGTGGATGACGAATGCTCGCATGACCCACTACCAAAGCTTACTGCTGATGGAGAGAATCATTTTTGGCCAGCCTGCCCTCCTTAACCCCGCTACCTTACTGCCTGAGGACACTGAGGAGCCAGTTGTTCACACTTGTGCAGACATACTGACTGAGGAAACTGGAGTCAGAAGTGACCTTACAGACACCCCCTGGCCTAACGGTACCACCTGGTTCACGGATGGCAGCAGCTTCGTAGTTGAAGGTAAGAGGCTGGCTGGGGCTGCGGTAGTAGATGGAGAGCATGGAGAGCAGACAGTGTGGGCAAGCAGTCTACCTGAAGGGATCTCAGCTCAGAAGGCAGAACTCAAAGCCTTGATACAGGCTTTGAGGCTAGCTGAGGGGAAAGCCATCAATATCTACACGGATAGTAGATATGCCTTTGCCACAGCACATGTACATGGTGCCATCTATCGGCAGAGAGGATTACTGACATCGGCAGGTAAAGAGATTAAAAATAAAGAGGAAATTCTGAGTCTATTAGAGGCAGTGCATTTGCCTAAAAAGGTGGCCATCATACACTGCCCTGGGCACCAAAAAGCCACCAATAAGATAACTAAAGGAAATCAGTTGGCTGATCAGACAGCAAAGAAAGCTGCTCACGGAACCCCAATATTGCCAGCAATGAGTGACTATGAGACAGAGCCCAGCCCTGAGGGATTCCAGTATACTAAAGAAGATTGCCAAGTCATGAATCACCTAGGGTACACTATAGAGACGCCTCAAGGATTAAGAAAGACAGAAAATGGGAAAATCATATTCCCCCAGAGGGAGGCTAAATAATATGTGGAACAGCTCCACCGGCTCACCCATCTGGGGACCAAACACCTAAAGAAGACAATAAAATCGTCCCCCTACTATGTAATTAGACTTCCTGAGGTTGTCAAGGCTGTAGTTAAACACTGTATCCCTTGTGCCATGACGAATGCAGGTTCCAACCGACACCCCCCTGGACGAAGATTGCGGGGTGATCGACCTGGAGCTTACTGGGAAATAGACTTTACTGAAATAAAACCTGCCAAATATGGAAATAAATATCTACTAGTTTTTATAGATACCTTCACAGGATGGGTAGAGGCATACCCAACTAAGACAGAAACTGCCAACATAGTGGCCAAGAAGATATTAGAAGAAATTTTTCCCAGGTTTGTTATCCCTAAGGTAATCGGATCTGACAATGGGCCCGCCTTCGTTGCCCAGGTAAGTCAGGGACTGGCCAAACAAATGGGGTTTATTTGGAAATTACATTGGGCATATAGACCCCAAAGCTCAGGACAGGTAGAGAGGATGAACAGAACTCTAAAAGAGACCTTGACTAAATTAGCCTTAGAGACCGGCAGGAATGACTGGACAGCTCTTCTTCCCTTTGCCCTGTTCCGGGTAAGATACACCCCAGGGCGTCTTGGACTAAACCCCTATGAGCTTTTATGTGGAGGACCACTCCCCCTTGTGGGAACAGGAAAAGTACATAACCCTGATGCTGTTCTTTCTCAACCCTTATTCGTCCACCTAAAATCCCTAGAAGTAGTTCGCCAGCAGGCATGGGAACAACTGAAGGAGGCCTACTCCACTGAGACCACCACCGTCCCTCACCAGTTCCAAGTAAGAGATGCTGTCTACGTACGCAGACACCATGTTGGGAATCTCGAACCCCAGTGGAAAGGACCCTACCTAGTCCTGCTGACAGCTCCCACTGCAGTGAAGGTCGAAGGAATATGCCTTGGTACCCTGCCTAGGGCATATCAACACTTGTGCAATACTACTGTTCAGAGCCTTCAGACCTCTTCCAACTATTACCTAGTACCCAGCCTGGATAACTGGTGGGCCTGCAGCACTGGCCTGACCCCGTGCATATCTACGGTGATCTTTAATAGTTCTAAAGATTATTTTGTGTTAGTACAGCTTGTGCCCCGGGTTCTCTACCACCCTGAAGAATCATTTGTTGATGAGTTTGACCACCGACCCTCCAGGTATAAAAGAGAACCGATCTCTCTGACTTTGGCCGTACTCCTAGGTCTTGGAGTAGCAGCTGGAGTAGGTACTGGAACTGCAGCCTTAATACAAGGGCCTCAGCACTTCCAGATGTTGAGAGCTGCCATGGATGAGGACTTACGAGCCTTAGAACAGTCTATCTCCAAACTAGAAGAATCTCTGACTTCTTTATCAGAGGTAGTATTGCAGAATAGGAGAGGACTAGATCTGTTGTTTTTAAAGGATGGTGGACTGTGTGCTGCATTGAGGGAAGAATGCTGCTTCTATATAGATCACTCTGGAATCATAAAAGACTCCATGTCTAAGTTGAGGGAAAGGCTAGATAAACGCCTGCAAGACTGACAGTCTCAGCAAGGATGGTTTGAAAGATGGTTTAGTAAATCTCCTTGGTTTACTGCTCTAATATCTTCCCTTTTAGGACCTATTCCAATTTTGCTTTTGTTACTCACTATTGGCCCTTGCATCCTGAACAAATTAGAAACTTTTAATAGAGAACGGATTGGTGCAGTACAAATCTTAATGTTAAGACAACATTATCAGTCCGTACCTGATTCTGAAAAAGAATTTTATGATAATACAGAATTCTAGTTCTATGATTAGAACTATGCATAAGAAGAAGTGGGGAATGAAAGGACCAAAATAACGCCATGACAGGCCCCAGAAAGCCTCAGAAATCAGAGGGCCTGAGTTTCAGTTTCCCCGAAACCACCTGAAAGAATAGGAAAATTTTAAGTAGGCTCTGACCCTTGGCCTGAGTCATAAAAACCGGCCTGAACACAATGACACAATAGCTTGCAAACCCGTGCCTAGGTAATCTTTCCCAAACTGATAGACTTTAAAGATAAAGCCCTGTGAGACCCTAATTGAAATATTTTTGCTATCGAATCATCAGCAGACCTCCCCCTCGCCTCCCCCTGGTTGTGGTCCCTTTTCCTTTAAAACCTCCTGTGATTTCTGCTCGGGGTCGGACTCCTCTGCTCCTGCGTGAGTTATGAGTCTTGACCCCAGCACGCTGGTGGAATCAATAAACCTCTTGCTGTTTGCATCAAGACCGGTCTCTTGTGAGTATTTGGGTCGCCGTCCATCCCAGGGCTGAGCAGGGCCTGTTTTCTGGGTCTTACATAACCATTAACTTTTGTTTTTCCTCTTGTTTCCATAGGAATTCCTGTTATTTAATAGCTGATTACGTGAACCATAGGCTAACTTTGGGAACACACCTGCATCATCACCTCCTGAAATGAGTTTAAATGAATTGACCTCTTGTCCAGACTAAGAGACTGGCTCAGCAAGACACAACATTCTACCAACACAACTTTTAGTGTGTGAACTTCTGAGGGATGTTTCATAGGAGGGAACTCTAGGGCCCAAGAGCAGGTCATCCTAAATTGTGACACTTTGGAATGCAGATTATCTCAGAGCTGAAAACAAGCCACAAAAGTTTCAGAAAAAACTATGACCCACCTGCCAAACCCAACTGCATAAAGAGAACTTAGATGGAGGAACTGCTCCAGGAAGTGAGCTACATCACCACAGATAACTACATTATAATATGAAATAGGTGGTAGACAGGGAGGAATTTAGAAAAGTCATTTAAAATTCCTCTCTATTCCCATGGTTTCTGCATAGCCAAGTAAACATTTGCCCAAGCATTTATTTAGTCTTTCATCTTCTTGTGAACTGCCTTTTTTCTCTTTGAATTCCCAGGCCCCTACCTCTGCTCCTTAGGTCAGAATGACAGGTATCCCTCATTTTCCCTGTCTCTGGATTCCCTGTATTTACATAATTAAACTTTGGGATTTTTTCTCCTGTAAACCTGTCTCATATCAATTTGCTTCATGGACTATCTAGAAGATCCAAGAGTTTATATGTTTTTTAATTTACAAATGATTTCTCACTTTTATTTATATTTATGTTCTAAAGTTTTTTCTTATTCTTAAAAGCTATCAATTACCATCAGTGATATCAAAAGTATCCTGGATAAATAGATAACTTTCTTAATTTTGTAAAGAGGATCTTCGATTTATGTACAAGATTGGACAAATTCTCTATGAAATCTCTTTTAGCTATAAGATGTTATGACTGCATTCTATAACTTTCAGGTACCATTTGCAATTTTCTGACTTGCCACCCAGTTGGCATGGATTTTGAATTATATTCTGAGTTTTGCTGTCATGAATAAATAATATATTGTTGTGAGGTTTAAAAATTACTGTGTGCTATATGTTTTTCCTTTAAAAAGAAATTGTGTACCCTCTTCAACCAAAATTTCCACAGAAGTTAAGTGAGTATGTTAGGAGATTGAGTTTGTACTCCTTGGTTCTTGTCCCTGTTGTGACAAAGAATTGAAGGGCAGAGATTCAGTAGTGAAGCAGTGAATACGTTTTATTTGAACACTCGAAGGGAGGAATGGGCTAGAGTCAAGGTAGGCAAAGACTTGAATTAAGCAGAGAGCAAGGGGAAGCTCACTGATGGGAACTTGTGAACTCAAATCAGTGCTGTCAGTAGCCCCTCCCTATTTATATGAAGAAGTACAGAGACAGTGAAGGCTTGTGTTTAAAGTCTGGAAATAGAATGTTATAGCAAAGTGACAAAAACACCACTGTAAAAACACAGAAACAAATGTAATAAGTTGAACAGTAAGAAGTCTTTTAAAAATGCACACTCCAAGAAAGCGGAATGTGGGAAACCTCAGGGAGAAAGCACTCTTAAGGGCTTAGGATTCTCTTTTCAGGCTTTCAATAATGGGATAAAGGTAAAGGGTTGGGGGGCATAGACTTGTCATGCAGTATCAAGATTTCCCTCTCCAGTGAGAGACAATCTATCATTATGTATATCAATCTTGTAGATAGTTCTGTAGGATAAACTTCCTATTCTTCTCCACGATAGTGACTGTCCCAAGCACTAGGAACATACCAGTTAAGACTTCTTGCCTTGCCTTAAGATAGTTGTTGGCTGATTACCAAAGAATCTGCCAGGTATCTAACTTCCCAATTCTCTTTTTTAAATGGAATCTTAACTTTAAGATAAGTCCCTCCTGTTCTTTTTAGGTTATTCATATATCATCATTTATTTAGGAAAATTAATCATGATGTTTGTACCATGTCTCTGCCCTCTCACATAGATTAGCTAGACAAAGTCTCAAGGTCAGCCTAGATTAAGAGCATGAGGAATGAACTCATACTGCAAAGGGCATTAGCTCTGTGAGTCCTTCTGGCTCTCTGGATATATATCATTAACTCCCTGCATTCTTGATGGGCCCAAACCTCTTTTCATCTTGCTCATATCTGTCTTTCTGCCCAACAAATCCATGGACATTCTGAAATCTATCCCTGTACTCAAGGAGAATATTTTAAATGGATATGCAGTATGATAAAATTAAAAAGATAATATTAAAAAAAAACAAAGGTGCATTATTTAAAAAGACTTTGGATTCAAGCCTGTGGATAAAATTGAAATATCTCCAGAATGTCTCAACTGGCCTTATGGCATCTTCATATCAATAGGTGTTTCTTCCACTTTATTTCTCCCTTTGATTTCTTCTTCAAAGGTTATTTACCCTGGGATGGAAACACATTTTCACTGTGGAATAATACATGGCACTAGTGCATAGGACCTCTGAATAAAAAATTTCTATTCATGCATGTGATGCTTAGGAGGGTTGTCCCTAGAGATGGTGGATGGATACCTGGAAACTCCCCTGTGGATGGTGGTGAGGCCCTGGTGGCTTCTACAGTGGGGGGGGGGTGACTGTACCTCAGTGCATGAAAAAAATGAAGCAATACAAATTGTCTGGGAACACAAGGAAATTGGAGAAATTCTGAAGGAGTTGGAAAAGGTAGGTAACATAAAGCCCACTCATAGTCATTAATTTTCTTCCATTTTTTTGATGCTATTATTAAAGTACAATTGCAAGAGCAACAATATTGTTACAAGACACCCCCTATTATCAAGTCCCCACCACATACCCATTACAGTCACTATCCATCAGTGTAGTAACATGATATAGAATCATTACTTGTCTTCTCTGTGTTATACTGCCTTTCCCATATCCTGAACCCCCTGTTATACTACGTGTGGTAATTGTAATAACCCTTTTTCCCCCTTATCCCTCCCTTCCCACCCATCTTCCCAAGTCCCTTTCCCTTTGGTAACTGTTAGCCCATTCTTGGGTTCTGTGAATCTGCTGCTGTTTTGTTCCTTCAGTTTTTCCTTTGTTCTTATACTCCACAGATGAGTGAAATCATTTGATATTTGTCTTTCTCCGCCTGGCTTATTTCACTGAGCATAACACCCTCTAGCTCTGCCCATGTTGTTGCAAATGGTAGGATTTTTTTTCTTCTTATGGCTGAATAATATTCCATTGTGTATATGTACCACATCTTCTTTATCCGTTCATCTACTGGTGGACACTTAGGTTGCTTCCATTTCTTGGCTATTATAAATAGTGCTGCAATAAACATAGGGATGAATATGTCTTTTTCAAACTGGCTACTGCATTCTTAGGGTAAATTCCTAGGAGTGGAATTCCTGGCTCAAATGGTATTTCTATTTTGAGTTTTTTGAGGAAACTCCACACTGCTTTCCACAATGGTTGAACTAATTTGCATTCCCACCAGCAGTACAGGAGGGTCCTTTCTCCACATCATCACCAACATTTGTTATTGTTTGAATTTTGGATGGTGGCCAGCCTAACTGGTGTGAGGTGATATCACATTGTGGTTTTAATTTGCATTTCTCTGATGATTAGCGATGTGGAGAATCTTTCCATGTGCCTGTTGGCCATCTGAATTTTTTCTTTGGAGAAGTGTCTGTCCGGCCTCTCTGCCTATTTTTAATTGGCTTATTTGCTTTTTGTTTGTTGAGGTGTGAGAGCTCTTTATATAATTTGGATGTCAACCCCTTATCGGATATGTCATTTATGAATATATTCTCCCATACTGTAGGATGTCTTTTTGTTCTATTGATGATGTCCTTGCTCTACAGAAGGTTTTAGTTCGATACAGTCCTACCTGTTCATTTTTGCTTTTGTTTCCCTTGCCCAGGGAGATATGTTCATGAAGAAGTTGCTCATATTTATGTCCAAGAAATTTTTGCCTATGATTTTTCTAAGCATTATATGGTTTTATGACTTACATTCAGGTCTTTGATCCATTTTGAGTTTACTTTTGTGTATGAGGTTAGGCAATAATCCAGTTTCATTCTCTTACATGTAGCTGTCCAGTTTTGCCACCAGCAGCTGTTGAAGAGGCTATTTCCCCATTATATATCCATGGCTTGTTTATCATATATTAATTGACCACATATGCTTGGGTTCATATCTGGGCTCTCTGGTCTGTTCCATTGGTCTATGGGTCTGTTCTTGTGCCAGTACCAAATTGTCTTGATTACTGTGGCTTTTTAGTAGAGCTTGAAGTCAGGGGGTGTAATTCCCCCTGCTTTATTCTTCCTTCTCAGGATTTCTTTGGCTATTCAGGGTTTTTTGTGGTTCCATATGAATTTTAGAACTGCTTGCTCTAGTTCATTGAAGAATGCTGTTGGTATTTTGATAGGGATTGCATTGAAACTGTAGATTGCTTTAGGCAGGATAGCTATTTTGACAATATTAATTCTTCCTATGCATGAGCACTGGATGTGTTTCCATTTATTGGTATCTTCTTTAATTTCTCTCATGGGTGTCTTGTAGTTTTCAGACCATAAGTCTTTCACTTCATTGGTTAGGTTTATTCCTAGGTATTTTATTCTTTTGGATGCCACTGTGAATGGAATTGTTTTCTGATTTCTCTTTCTGCTAGTTCACTGTTTGTGTGTAGAATTGCAACAGATTTCTGTGTAGTAAGTTTTTATCCCGCAACTTTACTGAATTCAGATATTATATCTAGTTGTTTTGGAGTGGATTCTTTAGGGTTTCATATGCACCATATCATGTCATCTAGAAACAGGGACAGTTTAACTTCTTCCTTACCAAAGTGGATGCCTTTTATTTCTTTGTGTTGTCTGATTGCTGTGGCTCAGACCTGTAGAACTCAGTTGAATAAAACTGGGGAGAGTGGCATCTTTGTCTTGTTTCCAATCTTAAAGGAAAAGCTTTCAGTTTCTCGCTGTTAAGTATAATGTTGGCTCTGTGTTTGTCATGTATGGCCTTTATTATGTTGAGGTATTTGCCCTCTATACCCATGTTGTTGAGAGTTTTTATCATGAATGGATGTTGAATTCTGTTGAATGCTTTTTCAGCATCTATGGAGATGATCATGTGGTTTTTGTCCTTCTTTTTGTTGATGTGGTGGATGATGTTGACGGATATTCGAATGTTGTACCTTCCTTGCATCCCTGGGATGAATCCCACTTGATCATGATGAGACATCTTTTTGAAGTATTTTTGTATTTGATTTGTTAATATTTTGTTGAATATTTTTACGTTTATGTTCATCAGGGATATAGGTCTTTAATTTTATTTTTTGTTGTGTCTTTACAAGGTTTTGACATTAGAGTGATGTTGACTTCGTAGAATGAGTTTGGGAGTATTCCCTCCTCTTCTATTTTTGGAAAACTTTAAGGAGGATGGGTATTAGGTCTTCACTAAATATTTGATAAAATTCAGCAGTGAAATCACCTGTTCCAGGAATTTTGTTCTTAGGTAGGTTTTTGATTACCAATTCAATTTCTTTGCTTGTAATATGTTTATTCAGATTTTCTGTTTCTTCCTGGGTCAGCCTTGGAAGATTTTATTTTTTTAGAAAACTGTCCATTTCTACTAGGTTATCCAGTTTGTTAACATATAATTTTTCATAGTATCCTATAATAATTCTTTTTATTTCTGTAGTGTCCATAGGGACTTTTCCTTAATCATTTGTGATTCTGTTTATGTGTGTATACTCTCTTTTCTCTTGATAAGTCTGGCTAGGCATTTATCTATTTTGCTTATTTTCTTGAAGAACCAGCTTCTGCTTTCATTTATTCTTTCTATTGTTTTATTCTTCTCAATTTTATTTCTGCTCTGTTCATTATTATGTCCCTCGTTCTACTGACTTCGAGCCTCATTGTTCTTCCTTTTCTTGTTTCATAATTATGAGTTTAGACTGTTCATCTGGGATTGTTCTTCTTTCCTGACGTAGGCACATATTGCAATATATTTCTCCCTTAGCATGGCCTTTGCTGCATCCCACAAATTTTGTGGTGTTGAATTATTGTTGTCATTTGTCTCCATATATTGCTTGATCTCTGTTTTTATTTGGTCATTGATCCATTGATTATTTATGAGCATGTTATTAAGCCTCCATGTGTTTGTGGTCTGTTTCGTTTTCTTTGTGTAATTTATTTCTGGTTTCATTCCTTTGTGGTCTGAAAAGCTGTTGGTACAATTTCAACATTTTTAAATTTACTAAGGCTCTTTTGGTGGCTTAATATATGATCTATTCTTAAAAATATTCCATGTGCACTTGAGAAGAATGTGTATCCTGTTGCTTTTCCATGGAGTGTTCTGTAGATGTTCGTTAGGTCCATCTGTTCTAATACATTGTTGAGGGCATCTGTATCTATTTATTTTCTGTCTGGTTGATCTGTCCTTTGGACTGAGTGGTGTGTTGAAGTCTCCCAAAATGAGTGTATTGAATTCTACTTCCCCCTTTAATTCTGTTAGTATTTGTTTCACATGTGTAGGTGATTCTGTGTTGGGTACATAGATGTTTATAATAGTTATATCCCCTTGTTGAACTGACCCCTTTGTCATTATGTAACATCCTTCTTTGTCTCTTGTGACTTTTTTTGAAGTCTAATTTGTCTGATACAAGTATTGCAACTACTGCTTTTTTCTCACTATTAGTTGCATGAAATATCTTTTTCCATCCCTTTACTTTCAGTGTGTGAATATCTTTGGGTTTGAAGTGAGTCTCTTGTAGGCAGCATATAGATGGATCTTGTTTTTTATCAGTTCAGTGACTCTACGTCTTTTGATTGGTGCATTCAGACCATTTACATTTAGGGTGATTATCGGTAGGTATGTACTTATTGCCATTGCAGGCTTTAGATTTGTGGTTACCAAAGGTTCAAGGGCAATTCCCTTACTATCTAACAGACTAATTTAATTCACTTCATATGGTATTACAAACACAACCTAAAGCTTGTTTTTTTTCCTCATTTTTCTTCCCCCTCCATTCTTTGTATGTTATGAATCATATTCTGTACTCTGTCTACCCCTTCAGTGACATCTGTTTAGTCTTTGGAATACTTCTGTCTATAGGAGTCCCTCCAAAATGCACTGTAAATATGGTTTGTGGGAGGTAAATTCTCTCAGCTTTTGCTTATTTGAAAATTGTTTTATCCTTCCTTCAGATTTAAGTGATAACCTTGCTGAGTAGAGTATTCTTGTTTTGAGGCCCTTCTGTTTCATTGCATTAAATATATCAAGCCATTCCCTTCTGGACTGTAAGGTTTCTGTTGAGAAATCTGATGATAGCCTGATGGGTTTTCCTTTGTATGTGATCTTTTTTCTCTCTCTAGCTGCTTTTATGTCTGTCTTTATCCTTGTTCTTTGCCATTTTGTTATATGTCTTTATGCTGTCTTCTTTGGTTCCCTTGTGTTGGGAGATCTGTGCATCTCCATGGCTTGAGAGACTATCTCCTTCCCCAGACTGGGAAATTTTTCAGCAATTACCTCCTCAAAGACACTTTCTATCCCTTTTTCTCTCTCTTCTTTTTCTGGTACCCCTAAAATGCAAATATTGTTCCGTTTGGATTGGTCACAGAGTTCTCTCAATATTCTTTCTTTCTTAGAGATTCTTATTTCTCTCTGTGCCTCAGCTTCTTTGTATTCCTCTTCTCTAATTTCTATTCCATTTGCTATCTCTTCTACTACATCTAATCTGCTTTTAAATCCCTCCATTGTTTGTTTCATTTCAGATATGGAATTTCTTAATGATTGAATCTCCATCTTAAATTCTTTCCTGAGTTCTTGAATATTTTTCTGTACCTCCATAAGCATGTTTATGATATTTATTTTGAACTCTCTTTTGGGAAGATTGTTGAGTTCAGTTTAATTTGTCCCATTTTCTGGGGTTTGTGAGATTTTGGTCTGAACCATGTTCTTTTGAAGTTTCATATTTCTGTGTAGTGCTTTCTAGTCCCCAGAAGCTCCAGTCTCTGGAGCTGCACAGGCCCTAGAGTGAGGCTGGGATCGTAGGGGAGCAGTGATGGTGCCTGGGGGGAGAAAATATCTGTTTCCTATCTGTCCTGCCTGTCTCAAGTATCACAGCCAGTGGTCCAAGCACGTAGGTGTAAGCCTCTGTGCTTGGCATCTCTAGATGTTGTAGGTGAAGTCTCTCTCTGGCTGGCCTGATGCCAGAATAGTGACTGACAGTTGGCCAGCCAGTGCTGCCAGGCCAGGAGGAAGGCTCAACAGGCTGTGTATCACAGTGGGGGACCACAGAGCTGAGTACCCAACCAGGGAGATGGAGGGACTGAAGCTCCCCAAAGTTCCCAATCTGCTTGGCAAAGCATGTGCAGACAACCTTGTCCCCCTATCCCTTCTCCCGTGCAGCAAGCTCTGTGCAAACCCCACATCCTCAGAAGCCCTCTCACTTCTGGGAAGCTTCTCAGACTGCCTGCCTTTCCCTTGTCTCAGAATGGCCAGGTGTGGATCCTGTCCTCTACAAATGGACAGAATCTGTCTCTCAAGCACTCTGCCTGGCCCAGTTCCCCATCCTCCAGAGCACCACACAATGTAGATTTCTGCTTGCAAATCAGATCTCCAGGGCTAGGTGTTCAGCAGTTCCAGTCTTCCACCCCCTCCTCAACTCCATTTCCCTTCCTGCTGCCAGTGAGCTGTGTTGGCAGAAGGACTGGATAAAGGCTTTCATATGTTACCATGTCTTGTGAGGTCCTCTCTGTTTGTGAAGTCTTTATGTAGTCTAGTGTAACCTTCTTTCCTGTTGCTGTTTTAGGGTTAGTTGTATTAACTTTATTTTCACACTATGTGTGGTTTGGGGAGGAGTTCTCTGTCTCACCTCTCACGCCACCATCTTGAATCTTTCACATAGTCATTTTATTTAGCTGGTGTCACCAGTAGAATAGCTGGACGGCTCCTGGTTTATGAAAATGGATTACATGAATTGAATAAAGTCACAAACCCTTTACATACTGCTATCCTCTATAGGAACACTTATGGACACCCTCAGTCATGAACTAGGGATGTATCATTATGTTGTGGACCTTGGTAATGCTTTCTTCTCTACTAACATAGCACAGGACAGTCAGAAACCAGTTGTCATCATTCAGGAAGGCCGCAGCATGCATTCACTGCCCTTCCACAGGGACACCTCCACAGTGCCACTATTTGTCATGGACTTGTAGCCCAGGACCTGGGCACATGGAAGAAACTGCAAATGGTACAGTTCTATTACTACATTGATGACATTATTTTCACTTCTGATTCTCTTGCAGATATAAAAGGCCAGTCCCTATAATGCTGAAACATCCACAAGAGAAAGGATAGGATATTAAGAGCACCAAACGTCAGGGACCTGGTTTATTGTTAAAATTCTGAGGGATTATCTGCTCAGGGAAAACTAAAGTTGTCACAGAAGCACTCATAGATAAAGCCCAGGCTTTCCCTACTCCTAAAATTGTGGGAGTATTACAAGAGTTTTTAGGTCTTTTGGGCTACAGGAAAGTGTTTATCCCACACTTGGCACAAATTCTGAGGCCCTTAAACCAGTTGGTATGATAAGACATCCAGTGGGATTGGGATGAAACATGTGCAGCTGTTTTAACTACTGCTAAGTGAGCAGTCAAGGCCACTGAGACCTTGAGTGTAAAGGACTTATCAAGGCTCTGTAACCTAGATGTTCATGTAACCAAAGGTGGTTATGGTTAGGGCCTTTAGCAGTGGTGTGAACTGACCCACTAACCTATTGGATTCTGGTCACAACTTTTGAAAGGAACAGATGTATGGAATACCTTGATAGAGAAGCAACTGTATGCTGTGAACCATGCTTTGCTGGCTACAGAATTTATCAGTATTACAGCTCCGTCCAAATTAATAACCACCTATCCCACTGGACGGTGGTTGTGAGACTGGACCCAAAGGCCATGGATTGGCATAGCACAGAAGCCTCCACTGTCCAAATAGCCTGCATATTTACAGCAGTGTAGCATCCTCTCCACTAACCCATTAAATGGAGAACTCCAACACTTATTGGGGCCAGTGAACTATACCAGTGGTAAGTAGGAAAAACTTGCTTTTAAGCCATTGGTACTGAGAGTTCTTATCAGGAAGGAAAAGTCACATACCTGAAGATGCTTGGTGTACAGATGGCTCCAGTCATGGGCAGCCCCTGAAGTGGAGGGCTATGGCTTTCCATGCTAAGACTGAGACAATATGGATGGAGGATGGAGAGGGGAAGAGCAGCCAATGGGATGAGCTGAGGGCAGTATGGCTTGTGATCACACAGGAGTCCTCCCAAATAGTTGCCTGCACTGACAGCTAGGCCATCTATCGGGGTTTGACCCTGTGGTTACTGACGGTGCCCTGCCAACTGGATGGTGAGTCACTGGCCCTTTTGGGGGCAAGAGCTGTGGCAAGACCTATGGGTTTCTGGTCAGGCTAAGACAATTACTGTATATCATGTCACTGGCCATTTGCCTTTCATATCTCCAGGGAATAA
The DNA here is from genome assembly GCA_032199065.1 of Smutsia gigantea. NCBI lineage: Eukaryota > Metazoa > Chordata > Mammalia > Pholidota > Manidae > Smutsia > Smutsia gigantea. The sequence goes on along the minus strand of JAVSCE010005808.1, from coordinate 17,698 downwards.
TGAAGCAGACACAATGGCCCAGGTGCACTGGCTAGAAGGAAACCCTGTCTATGATATAGCCCAGTGGTTATATCAGCTTTTGGTGCACATGGGCAAAAGACAATGTGGCTGTAGCCCACTGGTGGGGCTTGCTGTTGACCTTTCAAGAAGTCAGCAGAGCCCAAAAGGAGTGCCTTTTGTACTCTAGGAGGGATTTACACGGAGTCCCACAGCAACATGGGACAATAGGAAAGGTGTTGATACCCCTTTTAAGGTGGCAGACTATATTGTGCCACTGTCCATAACAGAAGGATATCGGTATGCCTTGACTTGTATGGACACAGCTACGGGCCTTTTGGTTGTTTTACCTGCATGCCATGCAGATCAGCAAACCACCAAAAGGGACATCTCTTTGCAGGTGATGCCCAGCCACAAGTTATTGAGAGCAATCAAGGCACCTACTGTGTTGGACATGTGTTACAAGAAATGGGTGCAGAAATTAGGAATAAAGTGGAAGTTTCAGGTACCATATAACCCTATTGAGGCAGGCATGATAGAGAGGTACAATGGTTTGTTGAAATCTGGCCTGAAGTCAGACACTAATAGACTGTGGGGCTGGTCAGCTCATTTATGAACTGTGCTATGACATTTGAATGAGAAGTACCAAAAACGAGCTTTGAGCCCTGTGGACGTGCTAACACACATTGTTGCCTCTCCTGTACAATTGTATGTCATACCAAAGAGGAGTTATTGAAGCCAGGACTTGGCCAGCAGAGCAGCATCCTGCCTGCTACCAGACCTGATTGTGTTAAACCCTGGAGACTGTTGAGTTGGCATGGCCCTGGACATTTCATCACATAAAACAGTGATGGCTGGCCCTTCTGGCATCTTGGGAAAAAGCCGGCAAGCTGGACTCCTGTGTGTTCCTGTAGTCACAGTTGAGTGGCCCTCAAACATCACAGTAGTGTACCCCAAATGACCAGGACATAAGAGCATCTTACAGGGAAGTTTTTCTATATATTTATGCCGGTGCATGTATGCCCTGTATCCCTATATATTGACCCATCTGTAACTCCCCCAGGGAGTGGAGTGAAGGTCTGGTACACTAGACCAGGTCAAGATCCCATACCTGTCACTGTCCTATCATAGGACCACTCTCCTGCTGTATCCTACCTGATGGACAAGATTTACCTCTCATGGTGTCATTAAAACATGTATCTTATTGACCTTAAGGTTATTTTCTTCTGTAGTTCCTGTGGCCTGGACCCGCCCCCTTCCTGCATCTGCCACATGATGAGTGCACTGAACTCCCCATCCATTCAGCTAACAGCCTCCTCTGGAATGGGTGATCTATGGACTTAATCTACATAGGACTTTGAACCTAGCTGGATGCTCCAGCTTGAGGATTATCATGATTTTATTGCTGTTGTTATTGTATGGTATTAATCTAGTTATAGTGCTCCAGTTTTCTCACTTGGGGCCATTGCAGAAGATGGGGAGTGAGTAGATTGTGAGGTGAGATTTCTGAAAGGTTGGGCTGGGGGAAAATTGCAATATTTTCAGAATCTCTCACCTGGCCTTAGTTCATCTTCATATCACTAGGTGTTTCCAAGGGGTGGAGAGAAATAGTCCATCTCCATATCAATAGGTGATTTCAAGTGGAATCAGGAACTGGCTTGCACCTGATATGGGGAGGATTTGGTGGGTTCTTTTCGAAGCCAAGTCACAAGAGACATTGGAGAGCAGGATGAGACAACTCCTTGTAAACAATAAACAGCTTTCTCCCACTGTCCTCCCTTTGACTGACTTCAGCTTCAACGGTTCATTTATATGGAAGAATTTTGTGCACTATTGTTCTAATATTTTATGATATACTACCCAATCCTTTCAGCATTGGTTAAGAGTGAAATTATGTTACGTTTCCTGAAACACCTAGTCTCGTTTTCTTCATTAAGATTATCATCTAAAGAGTTATCTTAAAAAGAGATGAATGTGGTAACTTGACCCCATTCAGGGGGTCATGGGGTGACTTATATTCAGGGTCAGTACTGAATGGAAGGCCAAATCTAGATTTGGAACAGATGAAATTAAATAGAAACTCAATATATACTTAGAGACCTGACATCAATGTTCCCCTAATACTTCGAGAGCAATATAAATCTTTTGACTAAGTCATTAAAGGCTTGTTTCACTTGTTTGTTCCTCAATGTATAAATAAATGGGTTTAACATGGGGGAAATAGACTTAGTGAGTATTGACACTCCCTTATTAATGGTCATTTCATCTTTTGCTGAAGATTTGATATAAATAAAGATGCAGCTGCCATAGGTGATGGAAACCACGATAATGTGGGAAGAACAGGTGGAAAGGGCTCTTGTCCTCTGCTGGGCAGAGGGGAGTCTTAGAATGGTTCTGATAATGTACATGTAGGACAAAACCACACACACCAGGGTCATGATGAAGGTCAACACAGCACAGACAATAACCATCTGCTCTACGAGCCATGTAGCTGAGCATGAGATCTTCAGCATAGGGTTAGCATCACAGAAAAAGTGGTCAATGGCATTAGAGGCACAGAATTCCAGGTCCAGTCCCAAGCTGAGTGGTGGCAATATGAACAGCAAAGATGTCATCCAACAGCAGAAGATAAGCCTTTTGCAGACCCTGTAGTTCATAATAGTCAGGTAATGCAGGGGCTTGCAGATGGCTACATATCGATCGAAGGACATGGTGGCCAAGAGAAAAAATTCTGTTACTGCAAAAACATCTATAAAAAATAGTTGACATGCACAAGCATTATAGGTAATAATCCTGTCACCTGTTGATATACTGTACAAGAATCTAGGAATGCAGGCAGAAGTGAATGAGATTTCTAGGAAGGAAAAATTTTGGAGAAATATGTACATTGCAGTTTTAAGGTGGGAATCCACTAATGTAAGGACGATGATGCACAGGTTTCCAGTTAAACTCAATATGTAGGTCATAAGTAGGAATATAAAAATCAGAACCTGTAGCTGAGGGTCATCTGTCAATCCCAGAAGAATGAATCTTGTTACAGATGTATGGTTTCTCATTCTTGGGTCCTGACTTTTGCCCAATCCACTCATAAAACTGGGGAAAGTAAGTTTTGAGGAGACGGTGTGAAAAATGTGTTATAATGGATTTTGTTCAGAAAAGCCAAGCAGTGCATTTTCATGTATTTTTTTTTACTTAATAATAGATTGTAAATATAATTCATACTTTTCGCTCTACTGATAGCATATAATTAGCTGGAATACAAACTTGACTTTCAAACATTTTTACTACAACATTATTGTATGATAGACATGTTGTATTGCAGCCCCGTGTACATGCTCACACCCACACAAATACATACTTACATATACCTGAAACAAAATACACTAAACCTTCGGTGCCCTGCTTTCTGATGTGTTATGTTCTAATGAACCTCATTAAAAATAAATATAAATATCTTCACTGATTTTATGTCTAAAAATTTTCATGACCTGTGTTTGAAGAAATAATTAAAGTATTTATGGATTCATTAAAGAATATAGTCTAAGGGAAACATAATTTTTCATGATAGTGTTTTAAATGTGCACTGTCCTTTAAATTTGTACTTTACAATAGATTGGTTAATAGCACACTTGTCCCCCCAAAATATTTATTTTCTCACTAACCAGAACTTTACTGTTTCATGATCTGCTTGTAACCTTTTTTTCCTAAATAAATTAAAAACATATGAGGTGTGTTTATAACACAATATGTTTCTAGATCCATCTACCAATGTAGTTGAAGACTCTGTTTTACTGCGTGAGTCACCTTACATGGACTACCTGTGTGGAAAAAATTTCCATCCAATTTTGTTTTTTTCCCTCTCTGTTACTCTAGCAATTTAGCTGATTCTGACCTATATCTGGCTCTCTGTGACTCATTCCTCTGTTTTCTACTTGGACTGTTCAGAAAAGTCCTTCCAAATCTCCACAGCCATATTAAAAACTTTCTATGTGTTTTTGCACACTCGATGCTAATAGAGGATGCAAAAATTTAGTTGGAAATAGGATTATTATCTTATTAAAAGTAATAACCACAGATCTGAAGGTGACTGATATGTAGAGTTCATTTAAGAAAATATTTACCCTCTAACCTAGATCAAGTTATAGTATTTATTATGTCGAATCAATTTCAAAACTATCCTGACACCTCTTACTTTTACCATCTTCTTAACTCTAATTTAGGATTCTTGTTGGCCTTTACAATTGAAGGAGGAAATGGTCTGAGTGGCTCCTAAGTCACACCATAACCTAACTATATACTCAGCATATATGTAGGTACCTGCATTAAGGCAAAAAACTGTTACCTGACTTATCACTGTTTGGCAGAGAAACAGCTGTCCTTTATAGACTCCATTCATGTCTTCCCAACAGACCTGCCAGAAACATATTAACACCAGAGATTAAAAGTCTTAAATTCTGCATTTGGACCAACAACTTCTCTGTAGTTGGTCCTTTGTGAACACCAGCTACATGAACTACATTTTTACCTGCTAAAGTGATTTCAATCGCCAATGCTTATTTAGATCATAAACAAATTGAAAAAAAACTCCACATCATTTCTTATAGAAATTCTAATTAACTGGCTATATGAAGGCTTCACTGACTTGCTTTAAAACAGTCCTTTCCTTCAGAAGTGTGAGATACTCTGTACCCACCATCTGTCCATTTCCCATAGTAAATCTCCAAGAGTTTATAGGTTTTGGTAAAATGATACAAGGATGACACTGGCTTGATGTTTTAGGATGAGCTGGACACTCCCCAAAATGTGAGAATCACACAAATAACAATGAAATTAAATAAATAGTAACAATAGATTAAGCAATTTTAATGAACAGAATAATTTTAATAAACAGACTCAAAATATAGAAAATAAAATATATAGAGCAGCCACCTACCTCTCTTTCCTTCAGTCTTAACACAAGTGTGTCTTACACAAGTCTGGAAACTTTAAGCCATGTCCTTGCTCCTAAATATCTTGAAAATAAATTGACATTATTGTTTGACCAATACACATTTACTTCTTTTGTCTTTTAGAAAACTGAACATTTTAGATGGCAGGGATCTAAATTATGCCAGCAGATGATTTCCAAATCAAGGTTGCTTCCAGAAGTCCTTCATTTCACTTATTTTAGGTGGCCTACTATTTATTGGTATGCAAATCCAAGGTTAGAAAAGTCTTCAATAAATTAAAAATTATAAACTCCTGTTTCTTTTTACCACAATTCAATTAACTATTCATATCTCTCTACCTCCGGTAAAATGTATCAAACTGTCTCTTAAAGAAAATAATTTTTTAAGTTAGTCAAAGATCAAAGACATAGTGGTTCCTGTTGGTTTTATATCCCTGAATATCCTGAGAGTTAGAATGATGAAGACATTACTTCACAGGTTTGTATGTGTACAAAAGTCCCAGGTGAATTAGGATCCAAAGTTATTTGTGAATCTTTTATGTAATCTTTTGGCAAAGGTCCTGAAACAGGCAACAGGGGGACGGTGTCCTCAGAGAACTGAAAATTCCACAGTGATATTCAACACAGGACTTTACACAAAATAAAAAGTGAAAAAGAACAAGCCTATATTTTCCTCATTTTATTCAGTAATATCTATAGCTGGTAATTACTTTAAAAGAATACAATTACCCTTTTTTCTCCTTTGGTAACATATTTTACCTTATATAATTGTTATTTTCATTAAATATTAAAATAACAAAAATAGAAACATGAAGCTAAAATGTAATAATAACTATTAATGTGTCATACCCTTCCATAAATTTCCTATTTAAATAAATTAATATAATTAGTATATTCACAAATATGAAATCATTTATGTGTTGTTTTTCAAATTACTTTCATCATTAAAAACATAAAATTTTTGTCTCAGTAGTTATAAATTGGTATCAGCATTTGGGGAACATGTAATTACTTTTTGGTGCATTCCATCATAATTTGAAATCAGTCCTAATAGTTGAAACTTTGTGATTTCTTAAGAAAATTATTACTATTATAAAAATTTACTACCTTGAGCTTATTATATGTTTCTGCAATTTTTATTATAAATTTATGTTTATTGTTAAATTAACTTTCAGCTAGGATGAAGAGTATATTTTTGTACAATTATTTTCTTAAAATATTTCCTAGAACTTTGCATTGTTATTTTCTTATGTATTAACAACTTAATTGTTATGTGTGTTGCAAATATTTTGCAGTTTTTTTGGGGGGGGCCTTTAATTGTGTTTAGGCTATTTTCTTTACATAGAATATCATGTTATACTGCAGGCAGGGGACCCATGTGGAGCTCATCAGTCTGCCAGAGTGGAGAAGGGGCAGATGATACTACAAGGAGGCTAAAGTTCACAAGAACAAGTACCAAGAGCTGGGAGCAGCATGCAGAGATATATCTGGTGATCTAGAGACAGCACAACATAAACATTTAGCTGAGCTTATATGTGGAAGAATATTACCTGACTGAAGTAAAATCACCCAAAAAGACTGCGAAGAACAATATTCTGAGTTCACACAAGAATGGAAATAGTTCCTATTCACACCAAACACAATTTAAAAAATTCACAATCTATGGGTGTAATTCAGAAAGATTTTCTCAGTTTATGGGAAAGAAATCACTAGGCTAAACATTGCTCAGATCCTATCTAAAAACGACTAACACAGAAACTGAAAGGACAAAACTGTTTCCTAGTGATATAAATGATATCAGAACAAGCCTAAATAACCTTTATAAGGATGTAAATACATCTGACCTTCAAAAAGTTAAATTCACAGTGCCTGACATAGTGAAAATTCACAAAATATGCAAAAAAGCAGGAAAATACATATTTAATGAGAAGAAAAATCAGTACAAATAGACCCAAAATGGCATAGGTGATGCAATTTAAATAAAATAGAGCTAAGAATTATCTTCAATTTTAAAAAAGTAATAATTGGTGTGCTTATGAAAAAATAGTAAAATACAGTTAAAACATTATAACTGTACTCCAGTTGGATAAAATTGGACTTGTTAAGTAAAATCATGAAAATTGTTGCAAAGATGCATACTAAACTGAGAGCTACACCATATATATATATATATATATTAAACATATTCTGAATAGTTTTAATATCAGTTAGATATTGAAGAATAAACATTTAGTTAACTGGAAGACATAGCAGTAAAAATTGTCTTTATAAAACATACCAAGAAAAAAATTTTTAAATTTTAACAAAGCATCAGGAAATTTTAAATCAAATTCAAGAGGTTTGACATTGTATAATTAGGGTCTCCTCAAAAACGAAGAAAGGAGTGACCAAAAACGTATATGAAAAAATGAGTGAAAATATTTCAAAATATGGTAAAATTCAAAAGGTGGAGAATATAAATCGGGTGGTCAGAGGTGTTCAATAGACCCTAACCACAACAAACATGAAGGCACAACAATTTTTTTAAATTGCTTATAACGGCTTCCAGGAAGATGGCTGCGTGAACAGGGCAGTGGAAATCTCCTCCCAAACCATATATATTTATGAAAATACAAAAAATACAACTATTCTTAAAAGAGAGAACAGAAGATACAGGATGACACATAGCCTGCAGCCACATCTGAGAGGACTCCACACCCCAAGAAGTGGGTAAGATATGGAGCCACGACCCAGCGGAACCTGAGCACTTCCCAACCATAGTGCACAGGCAGGAGGAGAGGATTCAGACTGGGGATGGAGTGGAAGCACAGGCCCACCAAATAACCAGACCAGGTGATCTGCGCTGGGAGCACTGACACACTTTGCATGGTGTTTCGGAGATTGGAGAGACAGAGGTGCAGATACCAAGAAGGCAGGTCCACCCAGTCAGTTCCGCAGGACAAAAGAAAAGCGTGTGCTTTTTTAGGGGTCTTAAAGAGACAGGGGCCCAAGGAAGGAGCAGGATCATCCCAGCACACTCAGCCAAGCAGGCTGGGAGTCCTGGGGAATTTCGGTCCCCTTTGACTTGTGGCTGGGAAAAGCAGGTGCACCGAGACTTCGCACAGAAATCAGCAGCCTCCCATTCGCTCCCTCCCTGGCCAGAGTCACAAAGAGACCAGTGGAGTGGCCTGGCAGAGCACCTGTGGCTGTGGAATAGGGGAGCAGCAGCGCCATCTACAGCATCCTCACAGAAACTACACCCAGGTGGGGGTTCTTTTCTTCTCTTTTTCCACTTTCTTCTTTTTCTATTTTTCTGACCACTTCTATCTCCATGAAAAGACAGAGGAATATGGAACAAACATAGCTCAACCAGGCAACCACAGAGAGGGAGCCTGAGAGGGTGAACATGCACAATATTCTTGAAAAAGAATTCAGAATAAAAGTCATAACCATACTGATGGATCTACAGAGAAATATGCAAGAGCTAAGGGAGGAAGTGAGGGAAGTCAGGAAAGACAATGCAGAGATGAGAAAAGTGATCGATGGCTTAGCAGCAGACTGAACGAGATGCAAGAGACTATTAATGGAATAGAAATCAGAGAACAGGACTACAGAGCAGCTGAGGCAGAGAGAGGTAAAAGCATCTCTAGGAATGAAAGAATATTAAGAGAACTGTGTGACCAATTCAAATGGAACAATATTCGCATTATAGGTGTACCAGAGGAAGAAGAGAGAGAAAAAGGGATAGAAAGTGTCTTTGAAGAAATAATTACTGAAAACTTCCCAAGCTGGGGAAGGAAATAGTCTCTCAAACCATGGAAGCCTACCGATCTCCTAACACAAGAGACAAAGGAATACAACACAAAGACACATAATAATAAAAATGGGAAAGATCAAAGATAAAGACGGAGTATTAAAGGCAGCTAGAGAGAGAAAAAAGATCACCTACAAAGGAAAATTCATAAGACTATCATCAGACTTCTCAACAGAAACCTTATAGGCCAGAAGAGAATGGCATGATATATTTAACATAATGAAACAGAAGGACCTTGAACAAAGAATATTGTATCCAGGACAATTATCATTTAAATATGACGGAGGGATTAAACAATGTCCAGACAACAAAAGCTGAAGGAATTTACCTCCCATAAACCACCTCTTCAGGATATCTTAAAGGGACTGCTCTAGATGGAAGCACTCCTAAGGCTAAAAAGATGTCACCAGAGAAAATAAAATCATAGCAAAGGAAGCAGCCCATCCAAATATTAACTAAAGGAAAAGAATAAAACAGTATATAAAGAATGGAGGAGGAAGAAGAAGAAGGGAGAGAAATAAAGTATCATCACACTGTGTTTACAATAACTTAACAAGAAAGTTGTTAGATAGTAGAGTAGAGAAACTACCCTTGAACTTTTGGTAACCACGAATCTAAGGACAGCAATGGCAATAGTACATATCTATTCATAATCACCCTAAATGTAAATGGACTTGAATGCACCAATCAAAAGACACAGTTACTGAATGGATAAAAAAGCAAGACCCATCTATATGCTGCTTACAAGAGACTCACCTCAAACCCAAAGATATACACAGACTAAAGGTGAGGGCATGGAAAAATGTCTTTCATGCAAACAACAAGGAGAAAAAAAGCAGGTGTTGCAGTATTTGTATCAGACAAAATAGATTTCAAAACAAAGAAAGTAGCAAGAGATATAGAAGGACATTACATAATGATAAAGTGGTTAGTCCAACAAGAGGATATAACCATTTTAAATAAATATGTACCCACATAGGAGCACTGACATATGTGAAACAAATACTAAGAGAATTAAAGGCAGAAATAGAAAGCAATGCATTTACTTTAGGAGAGTTTAACACACCACTCACTCCAAAGGACAGATCAACCAGACAGAAAATAAGTAGACACCAAAGCACTGACCAACACACTTAAACAGATGGACCTAACAGAAATCTACAGAACTCTACACCTAAAAGCAACAGGATGAACATTCTCCTCAAGTGCACATAGAACATTTTCCAGAATAGACCATATACTAGGCTACAAAAACAACCTCAGTAAATTAAAAAATATTGAAATTCTACCAAATGACTTCTCAGATCATAAAGGTATAAAACTAGAAATAAATTGTAGAAAGAAAAGTAAAACGCTCACAAATACATGGACACTTAACAACATTCATCTAAATAATCAATGGGTCAATAGCCAAATTAGAGATCAAAGAATATATGGAGACTAATGACAACAATAACAGAAAGCCATGACTTCTGTGGGACGCATAAAAGGCAGTTCTAAGAGGAAAGTGTATTGCAATCCAGGCCTATTCAAAGAAGGAGGAACAATCCTCAATGAATAGTATAAAGACACAATTACTGAAATTAGAAAAAGAAGAAAAAATGAGGCTCAAAGTCACCAGAAGGAGGGACATAATAAAGATCAGAGAAGAAATAAAAAAACTGAGAACAATAAAACAATAGAAAAAATCAAAGAAACCAAGAGCTGGCTCTTTGAAAAAATAAACAAAATAGATAAACCCTTAGCCAGATTCATTAAGAGAAAAAGAGAATCAACACACATAAACAGAATCAGAAATAAGAAAGGACCCCACAGGAATACAAAGATTTATAACAGAATAGTATAAGAATCTATATGCTAACAAGCTTGAAAACCCAGAAGAAATGGACAACTTCTTAGAAAAATACAACCTTCCAAGACTGAACAAGCAAGAAACAGACAAACTAAACAGACCAATCACCAGGAATGAAATTGAATCAGTAATCAAAAAACTACCTAAGAACAAACCACCCTGGACCAGATGGATTCACCTCTGAATTCTACAAGACATATAGAGAAGAAATAACACCCATTCCCCTTAAAGTTTTCCAAAAAATAGAAGAGGAGGGAATACTTCCAAACTCATTCTATGAAGCCAACATCACTCTAATACAAAAACCGGGCAAAGACCTCACCAAAAAAGAAAATTACATACCAATATACCTGATGAATGTAGATGCAAAAATACTCAACAAAATATTAGAAAACCGAATTCAAAAATACATCAAGATGATCATACACTGATCAAGTGGGATTCATCCCAGGGATGCAAGGATGGTACAACATTAAAAAATCCATCCACATCATCCACCACATCAACAAAAAGAACAATAACCACATGATCATCTCCATAGATGCTGAAAAAGCATTTCACAAAATTCAACATCCATTCATGATAAAAACTCTAACAAAATGGCGATAGAGGGTAAGTACCTCAACATCATAAAGGCCATATATGACAAAACCACAGCTAACACCATACTTAACAGTGAGAAGCTTTCAGCTTTTCATCTAAGATTGGGAAGAAGACAGGGATACCCACTCTCTCCACTGCTATTCAACATAGTACTGGAGGTCCTAGCCATGGCAATCAGACAAAACAAAGAAATACAAGGCATCCAGATTGGTAAAGAAGTCAAATTGTCACTATTTGCAGATGACATGATATTGTACATAAAAAACCCTAAAGACTCCACTCTAAAACTACTAGAACTAATATCTGAATTCAGCAAAGTTGCAGGATACAAAATTAACACACAGAAATTTGTTGCTTTCCTGTACACTAACAATGAACTAACAGACATGGAAATCAGGAAAACAATCCCGTTCACAGTTTCATCAAAAAGAATAAAAGACCTGGGAATAAACCTAATGAAAGAAGTGAAAGACCTATACCCTGAAAACTACAAGACACTCCTAATAGAAATTAAAGAGGACAATAACAAATGGAAATTCATACCATGCTCCTGGCTAGGAAGAATAAATATTGTCAACATGGCTATACTACCTAAAGCAATCTACAAATTCAACACAGTCCCTATCAAAATACCAACAGCTTTCTTCAATGAACTGGAACAAATAATTCTAAAATTCATATGGAACCACAAAAGACCCCGAATAGCCAAAGCAATCCTGAGAAGGAAATAAAACAGTGGGAAGTACGCTCCCTGACTTCAAGCTCTACTACAAAGTCACAGTAATCAAGACAATTTGGTATTGGCACAAAAAAAGACCCACAGACCAATGGAACAGAATAGAAAATCCAAACATTAACCCAAACATATACAGTCAATTAATATATGATAAAGAGCCTTGGATATACAATGGGGAGATGACAACCTCTTCAGCAGCTGGTGTTGGAAAAACTGGACAGCTACATATAAGAGAATGAAACTGGACTACTGTCTAACTCCATACCCAAAAGTAAACTCAAAATGGATCAACGACCTGAATTTATGGCATGAAACCATAAATCTCTTAGAAAAAAACATAGGCAAAAATCTCTTGGACACAAACATGAGCGACTTCTTCATGAACATATCTCCCCAGGCAAAGGAAACCAAAGCAAGTGGGACTATATCAAGCTGAAAATCTTCTGTACAGCAAAGGACACCATCAGTAGAACAAAAAGACATTCTAGAGTATGGGAGAATGTATTCATAAATGATATATCCGATAATGGGTTGACATCCAAAATATATAAAGAACTCATGCACCTCAACAAACAAGAAGGAAATAATGCAATTAAGAAATGGGCAGAGGACATGAATAGACCCTTCTCCAAAGAAGAAATTCAGATGGCCAAGAGGCACATGAAAAGATGCTCCACATCACTAATCATCAGAAAAATGCAAATTAAAACCACAATGAGATATCACCTCACACCAGTGAGGATGGCCAACATCCAAAACACAAACAAAAACTAATATTGGCTAGGATGTGGAGAAAAGTGAACCCTCCTACACTGCTGGTGGGAATGCAAATTAGTTCATCCATTGTGGAAAGCGGTATGGAGGTTCCTCAAAAAACTCAAGATAGAAATACCATTTGACCCAGGAATCCCACTCCTAGGAATTTACCCTAAGAATGCAGCAGCCCAGTTTGAAAAAGGCATATGCACCCCTATGTTTACCACAGCACTATTTACAATAGCCAAGAAATGGAAGCAACCTAAGTGTCCATCAGTAGATGAATGGACAAAGAAGATGTGGTACATATACAGAATGGAATATTATTCAGCCATAAGAAAAAACAAATCCTACCATATGCAACAACATGGATGGAGCTAGAGGGTATTATGTTCAGTGAAATAAACCAAGTGGAAAAAGACAAGTATCAAATGATTTCACTCATATGTGGAGTATAAGAACAAAGAAAAAAACTGAAGGAACTAAACAGCAGCAAACTCACAGACCCCAGGAACGGACTAATATTTACCAAAGGGAAAGGATCTGAGGAGGATTGGTGGGAAGGGAGAGACAAGGGGGAAAAAGGGGCATTATGATTAGCAGACGTAACATTGTGGGGGCGCGGGGAGGGCTGTACAACTCAGAAGAAAATTAGTGACCCTATAGCATCTCACTATGCTGATGGACAGTGACTGTAATGGGGTTGGTGGCGGGAACTGATGAAGGGGTAGTTTAATAACCATAATATTGCATATGTAATTGTAGATTAATGATACCAAAATAAATTATTTAAAAAATATCTTATAAGCAGTTATAATGAGAAAATCTTAAAAGCTTCTAAAGAATAAAATACTATTACAAAAAAAGTAGGAAATTTAAGAATGACAGTATACTTTTCAGGATAAAGAATGCAACCTGGAAGACTACCCAACGACATCTTGAAAGTACAGGAAGGGAATGGCAACCTAGAATGGTATGAAAAATTTTTTTTTATTTTAATTGAAGGTGAGACAGAGACTTTTAGAAACAGAAAACCCAAAGAAATTCATCACCATCATACATGCCCTACAAGAAATCGCAAAGGACAGCCCTTGGATAGAAATTACGACCAGGTAGAAATGTGTGCTCACCAAAGGAATCGAAAGCATCAGGAAAGATAACGACCTGGGTAAATAGATAAGGTTTTTTCTCATTATGTTAATATACCAAAATTATCATTGAGTGTTTAAGGCCAAAATAAAATATTTTGTGGGGTGTTTTACTGTCTTGTATGTTAACTTTTTTGTTATTGTAAAATATATGTAGTATTTACAATTTTACTATATTTAAGTGAACAGTTCACAGGCATTAAGAACATTCACATTAATGTGTAATCATCAACACCGTCTATGTCCAGAACTTTCCATCTTCCTAAACTTAAACTCTGTGCCCATGAAACAATAACATCCCATTCTTCCCTAATTCAGCCTCTGCCAATCACCATTCTACTTTCTATCTCTATGAATTGGACTATATTATGTAGTGAACCATGCAATATTTTACTCTTTTTTCTGGTTTATTTCACTTAGCATAATGGCTTCATCCATGTTGTAGCATCGGTCAGAATCCCATTCCTTGTTAAGGTTAAATAATATTCCCTTATATGTGTATAGCACATTTATCCATTCATTTGTCAGTAGAAATTTTGGTGTTTCCATCTTCTGGTTATAGTGAATAAGCTATGCATATTGCTGTATAAATATTGGTTCAAGCTTCTGCTTCATTTTTTAGATATACACCCAGAAGGGGAATTGTTGGTTAATATGTTATTATGAAATAGAAATTATTACAACAACCAAACACAAAAGTCGGAGATTGTCAGGTTGAGCGTAAAAAATAGGCAACGCTTTGTTACCTGTAGAAAGCTACTTCTAATTTAAATACAGAAATGGGCTAGTTTAAAATGGAGAAAAATTCAATAACACTCATGAAGAAAGTTCAAATAGCTGTATTAACATGAGATAAAGCAAACCAGAGCAAAGAATAACTGTGATAAAAAACAACACTTTTTTAAGAAAAAGTGATAAAACTGCAAGGAGAGAAGGAAAAACCCACAATTATAGCCAGGAATTTCAAAACACCATTATTGATTGAATCATTACCCAGAAATACGTTAGACATGTAATACACTTAACGCTATCAACATGATCTGACACTTACAGAACATTCCAAGTACAACAACAAAAAGAGCAGAATTGTTCACAGGTTCACAGATAATATTTACCAAGTTATGCAATATTCAGAGCCCTAAAAGTCTTCTCAAATTTTAAATAATTCAAATCATACAAGTATGTTATCTGGTCAAGTGGAATTAAGCTAGAAATCAATAACAAATATTCCTAGAAACACCCACAATTGGAAGACAAGTATCAAAATTCATGGGATACAGCTAAAGCAGTATTTTTAGGGAAATTTATGACTCTTTAGCAGTAATTGATTAAAATCACTATAATGTGCATCATTGGCCATAATCTTAGTCACACAGCCATGCCAGGTGTATAGGAAATGGGTAGTATTTTATCTGGGCACTTTGTACCCTGAATAAAATTGGGGTTCAGTTGTTACAGATAAGGGAAGAAAAATGTGAGGCAGGGAATACCAACCACTGCCACAGCCCATCAGGATGTTCTTCAAAAATTTACTCTAAATAAAGAGACTCATTTCCTTTCTTCCTAACATACTCCCCTGCCAGGGAAAACTTCCAATCACTCTGCCAACAGTGGGATGACAGAGAGAGGTGACTTGTGAGTTGGCCAGTCAGCGTGAGAAACCTCAGCACAGGAATAGTGAGTGGACTGAGTAAAGGGACAGCAAGAAACCTGTTCCAGTCGAGGCGGCAGGAACACACATGTGCTCCCTCATTTGACCCAAGGATCAACATGAAGAGCAAGAAAGCAAATATCCAGAAGTGACATTAGGTAGAGTGAGAAAAAACCTTGTTCAAGGTCACTGGGCAGTAATAAGCCATCAGAAAACCAGAAACATGTCCTGGCACCAGGTAATTGTTTATCCAGTGCTTGGGATGCAAAACTCTCCTTTGCTCGAAATACCGAAAGTAGGTAGTTTCATTGCCTACCTGTAAAGTTGTAAGTAGAAGGAAAAATGATGAAAGTGAAGGCCAAGTAGCACTAGAAGTGTTTGAAATTTAAATACAGGTCAGTGTCTCAAATATAGGTACAAGCAGCTAGGTTAGTGTGGGGGAAGAAGTAGGATCTTTGTAGTCAGATAATCTTTTGTTCAAAAACTGAACCACCACGCCAGGGCATTCCGACCATCATTTCTGTGCTCCTCAGGTTCCTCATCTATAAGATGAGGATACTTTTGTTTTTGGCTTTATCTAAGATTTATGTCAAAGAGTGTCTAATTCTAGGAGAAATATGAAGATTCCATAAAGAAATCCAAACAAAATTTAGATGACATCAGACCACCCTCAGTGTCTCTGAGGATACTGTTCCCATTGCTACCTGTGTTTTTACACTGTTGATTAGACTGCCACCAATTAATTAGTAACTTTTGAAACTGGGTCATTGAGGAATATTTTGTTGTTCATTCACATGTTCCTTGTGCACTGGTAACAGAATAAATGTATAAAAGAAAGGATGCTATTATAGAATTTGCAGGGCAGCCTGCCGCCCTGCCCTGGAAGATCAGTTGCACCCTTTTGACAAAACTAGAGAGAAACCTTCCTTATCTCTGCACCTCCCTTTTCTAGCTTTGGATTAACAGAGTAACTGGGAAATCTAGTGTCAAATGCTATGACTGACTTGGTGAGGGAAGAGGGGACTGAGACTGGGCTCATTCTATCAGGAGCTGTGAAAATCTAGGAGAGCTCTGTCAATTGTCCAAATTGCTTGTGAACATGTGTGTGTGTGTTTGTGTGTGTGTGTGTGTGTGTGTGTGTGTGTGTGTCCCTGCACACATGTGCATTTGTGTGGGGGTGAGACAAGTTAGAAACAGGTAGGGTGTGAGAATGGGAGAAGTACACAGAAAGATCCTCATTGACCTAATGTTCCTTGAATTGTGGTTCTTTCCAGGGCCCGGAATAAAACACTGTCAGAAAGTGAGTGAGCGTGCAATTGCGAAGACACATTTTTTCTAAATTCTCAAGACATAGGCAGAGGGTGAATATGGCCACTTTTAAATTCTGGAATTCAGTTCATTATAATTGATACTGCAGAAAAGTATTCTAGAGCTATATCTGATCTGTTGTTATTCTGCAGGAAAATGGAAATGGAAATATCTGCTATGGTCACTTTTGCCTTTGAAAGGGACAGTCACGGCTGTAAGTTGAGACTGTAAGTACTTAAGAGGCAGAAAAATAAAAGGTGTTGGAAAAGACAGTGCCACCCAGTAATATCCACTAAAGTCATGGATATCAAGTTATACCAGCACTATGAATAACCTTACAGGGATCCTCACCTAATTCTCCATTTGCTATTGAGGCCAATTTTAAAAGGTTCAGGAGGGGGCAGCATTTACTGTATTTGAATATCAACTGTCCAGTCTATGGGCGCCTCTGTCCAAAAAGAGAGGTTTCTTTCCAAACAAAAGTAAGATTCCTGGGTGCATAATATATTTTTAAATCATTAAATAGGAAGTTAATGAGGGAAAATATGGAATTTCGATCACTTACTATCCCCCCTGGGACAGTGAGAGTGGGCAGTCTTGCATAGGCTGTCCACAAGGCCTGCCTGTGAACATTAACTGAAAACAGTATTTCTGGGAGGAAGGTGGTAAATTTTTTTTTCATTTATTTAGTGAAAGTGTTTCAAAAGTTAAATGATCCAAATTCAAAATAGGTGAACAACTCTCAGCCTCCCAGGGAAATTTTCCCAGTATAACAGAGAGCACTGGTGTGATTGTGTGTACAGGCTAGAAGGGAACAGTCTTATATCCAAAGGATCTGCCCCACACATCTTACTGTATCACTAGGAGTTGTATTTTTTATAAAGGTTCAAGAATTAAAACACTGAC